>ML793137.1:479118-490286 GCA_009831015.1 Picea engelmannii
ACCTGCATTCTTCAGACCGAAGGGGAGTTTCCTATAGGCGAAAGTAACCCAAGGACAAATAAAATCCATTTTATGTTGGTCCTCAGGAGCGATATTAATTTGATTATAGCCGGAAAATCCATCCATGAGGGAAAAGATTTCACTACCGGCACAGTCATCAACGATCTGGTCAACGAAAGGGGTTGGAAAATTGTCCTTTGGACAAGCTTTATTAATATCCCGATAATCAACACAAATGCGTATACTACCACCCTTTTTATCAATCGGTACGGGGTTTGAAACCCATTCTGTCAATGCCACGGGATAAATGAAACCGACTTTAAGAAGTTTTTCAACTTCGAGTTTAATGGCTGCCACTTTACGTGGATGGACAGGACGGAGGCGCTGCCGGATTGGTTTAGCTCCGGGGTATGTCTTGATTTCATGAACAATGATAGCAGGGTCAATACCCGACATCTATTCGTAACTCCAGGCAAATATATCACGGAATTCTTTAAACAAGGAAGTATAAGTGACAATTTCTTCGGGAGAACACGAAGCTCCAATATGAACGTTCTCGACTATCCCAGGTTTAATTGAAATATCAATGGGTATCGTGGGGGAAATGTTACCGAGGTTCCCTTCTGCGAACACATCTCGTGTAGATTGGGGAACAGTAGATATAACTACAACGGTCGACGGAGTCGAAATCCGCTAATAATTCTCAAGAGTCTGTTGTTCCAGAAACAGAATGGAATGATGATGTCCATCATCCCAAGGGGTGTCATCCAGGATGGACATGATCATCTCGTCAATAGGGAAGATGACACGGAAAGGATCAGGAGACAACTCATCAAAAGAATAAGTAGTAGGGGTTTCCGATTGAATGGCCTGATAAGCGGACTCAACCAGACTTAACGACATGATGTCGCTGAAACGAATATGATCTCCAGGATCAGGGACTATCCAAGGGTCGTCAAAAATAGGGAGTTCATGAGGCACATAAGAGATCATATTAATAGAAGCAACTGACAGGCGTGGAATATCGGGTGGTGGTGGTATGGGAAAAGTACCCATTAATGAAGAGTCTTTTAAGAGACTGACTCCAACATTCTCATAACCCGGTGGGGTTTTAGCTATGAACAGCACGTTGCCAGTGTGAGTATCGGCATTAAAGAAGGCAAGTTGATCAACCGTAACCACTTTTCCTTGGTGAGGAAATTGTACGACACGGAATAGGGTGGATACAACATCACACATAGAATCGACCCAGCTACGTCCAAGTAGAAGATTATAATCTAGGGGAGCATCGAAAACTTCCACTTCAACCTGGACGGTTTTACCTTCGAGAGTGACAGGCAACGATGGAAGAATGTCGTAAGGATTAAAACCAGAGCCGTTGAAGGCTCTCAAAGTTTTTTGTGATTCGTTTAACGGGGGAGAGCCAATGGCTTTCCAACAAGTAAAAGACATTATACACGTAGAGGCACCCTCGTCAACAACAGTCCAACAAATGCTCTTGTCGGTGACAATAACTTGTATCTGGAACGCAAATTGTGGGGGTAACCTTGGAACATGGTCGTCCAAGTCAAAGACTATCAAATTCATATCGGTAGGATCGATTCCACCTATGTCTTTCAACAGAGCCCTTCGTTGCGCAGGACAAGACTGAAGGACTTCAAGGGCAGACATCGCTGAAGGTGCTTGGGCCAGATCTTCGACAATGCTATAGTTCTGGGCCACACGAGAATGAGGATTGAATGCCGACTTTTTAACGACACCTTTCGGAGGTCGTAGGACTGTATCAAGACTCGGTCGTTCGAGATGAAGAGGACCGTTCGTAGGTGGATTCGGTGGAGAGAGTTGTACCAGATCGGGAGGCAAATCGTCAACCTTCTCCTTAGCAGGAGTATAGTCTTTAGCTCTAGTGGTAAGTGCAACGTTGTCTTTCTGGGAATCACCGATGCACGTCAAAACATAAGAGTTTTTAGATGTAGAGGGTTGGTCATGAATGACCAACGAAGCCTATTGTTGAGAGGGGAAGGGTTGAGACAAGACTGCCGACGTAGAAGGTTTCGGTGTTCCTTGAAGGAACTTGTTAATATCGGCACGTCTCGGACAATCCTTCGTGTAGTGATCGTCACCACATATAAGGCAAGGGTAGTGTGGTTTGCGCTTATCTCGGTCTTCAACAGGAGGGGATTTGGTTTTCTCATTCAGATTATTGTTTTTACTCTCCTTATTCTTGCCTCTCCCTTTCTTAGATTTGTTCTTACCGGTCGGGGTAGATTGAACAGTGTTCACTTCAGAGGTTTTACCGGCGGGAGGAGCAGGAGATGGAGCACTTTGAACATTAGAAGGATTGGATTTTGGGGTTGTAGTTGAAACTAAATGTGAGTGGGTATGAGTAGTCCCAATCACACCATCAACTGCATGCAAGGAAACTGGAGCAGTTGAAGTGTTGGAAGTACCAGGACGAGGCAAATCAGGTAATAAGTCATAAAGAGTTCCCATTTGTGAATAAACGAGATCAAGATACTAAGCACGAATTATAGCCTGCTCTTCTGTAACAACACCGCCCATAGCAATGTCTTTACCAATTTTGTTCACAAAAGATTTTGTAAACCATTCTGCCAGTAACTGATCGGGAAGCTCAAGTTTAATGAGACGCCGCCTCCTTTGCCACTCATGAATATGATCAGATATATGAGTGCTTGAACTCTATTTGAAGGAAGTTAAAATATCCGTCCCAGTATCGTAACGGATCGGTAACTGGTAGTGTGTGAGAAAATCCATAACTAGGGTGTTGAAATCAGAAAAGAAACCTCGTGGCAATTCAATATACCACTTCGCAGCGGAACTTGTGAGGGTTCATTGAAAAAGACGTAGACGAATGGAGTCATCCATCAACGAGTTGGACGAACACCATAAATGAAAAGTCATGACATGATTATTTGGGTCCTCTCCCGCCTTACCATCGAATTTCAGAATATCCGATGGAAGCTTAGCAGGGATAACAGGCCATTGGGGAGAGTGATGAATAGGATCATTGAGAATCCTAGACAATTCTGGAAAATCCAAGGTGGCGAGGAAAGGAAACTGTCGGTTTACTTGCGGATACTGGTGGCTTTGGGGTGGAAGCCTCGTTGGTAGACTAGTAGGAGCATAAGCAGACTGTCCGTAGAGGGAAGCTCCGGGTTGGTTCGGTGGTGGCTGGATAGGGTAGTAGCCCCAAGGATTAGAACCTTGAGTTTGAGCAGGGACCTGAGGTTGGGAAGTTTGACCCGAACCCCAAATAGGATTAGTCACACCTGGATATGGTTGGCCTATAGGAGGGACTGTTTCTTGCCCCCCAACAAGAGGTATGTTTCGTAAAAGCTGTTGCCAATACTGGGCCAACTCAGGAGGTATGTTTTGCCCAAAAGGAGAGGTTGGTCCCCCTACTGTAGGTATAGTCCCCCCCGGGAGTTGTGTACCAACCGTAGGTTGTGTGGTAACTGTGTTATGTCCCGGAAAAGGAAAAGGAAGCGTACTACCCTGTCCACCAACAGGAATGTGCAAGTTTGGTGCAACAGTCGAGATAGTGCTACTAGTATTAGGATTTCCAGTAGGAAACTGAGGGAGTGTCAGGATGAAACTGGGAATAGGATGCCCAGGAAACTGAGGACCACCTAGAGAACCAGCTGGGGTTTGTGGAGGTGTTGGATGGGAAACATTCAACAAAGGATTCAACGCATGGTAAGCAGGGGGTAAATTCGGGTTGACCTCAGGCATTCGCTGGGTGTTGATAGGGGCAAGAGTAGTTGTAGGAATCTCGGTTTGGACACTCGTAGTATTCGCGAGATGGGCCATCTCGGGAGGAAGAACAAAATGATAAGTGGTATTCTCTGGTGTAGTTTCTGGTTCAGGAGACACAGGAGGGTTGATTTTGTAGACATGCGATGACTCAGTACCAAAAAGAACTCGTCGGAAATCACCCGACCAAAAAGGATCTTGGCCTACTACACCGTGAGAAGGCCCAATAGTTGATTCAGAAGATGTAACAACGGTTTCTTCAGAAGGATTTAATCGTCCAACAGGTCGTTCACCACAACGAATGCGATAGTCCTCTATAGTATGGGTAATTCGAAAATCAACAAGAGGATCAGTGGGTTCTACTTGTGGAGGTGGTGTAAAAACGTCTGGGACTTCACTTACGTCCATGTGTGGTAAAGTAACAAGGGGGATTTCACCCGGACGAGGAGAGTCCTCAGGGGTACCCTCAGGTGTTGTTGTATGCAAAGGTTGTGAAGCTTCCGGATGTTCCGGGGACAAACCTTGCATCCTACGTGAACGTCGTGGGGGAGAAATTGTAAACAAGTAACAAATTCCCCAATGAAAATCCTATGGTCAACTTCGAGAAACGAACAACACACACTAGTAAACAAAATCTAGAAGCAATCACCAAGAAAAAAATACCTTCTAATATCGAAGCCACTAGTTGGTGATGAAATCCAACGTCGCAACAATGAGACGAGAAGGGGCAGGGCTAAGGTGGAAAAGTTACGTTGACGGCCTGCTTAACAGACTTACACCCTGGTGCAAGATCCCACACATAATCGTGGGTATACCCTCCAAGGAGCCCGAGTGAGTTTGATCAACGTCCATTCCAGGTACCATGAATACTTTCCCCTCCACAGTCACCTTGGGTAAGAACCTATAGAGAAAGGCCACTAAGGTCACCACAAACAACAGTATAGCCTGGGGGAACAATCGTCAGTCCGATCCACACGCAAGGGCAGGGTATCAAGCCTGAAACCAACTCAAAGGCTTCCACTCATAATTGTGGGTATACCTCGGAGTGATCCTTGTAATATGTGCAATCTCTACACCGATGTCAACAAAGCAGGGGTAGTAACTCTGCCAACACCAATGCGACCTAGTGCTTGACCCTTGTGTTAGAAGGGTTTCCCAGGACAATATGTTGCCAATGGAATTTTACACTCCCTAACTCAAGATGCTATTGTGTGTTTTTGAGCTTTTGGAGAGTGTATCTCTCTTCCTACTCCAAAGCACTAGCCTAGCTAAATGTTGGTGTAAAAGAGCCCTAGAAAAGAGTTACTAGATCAATTGTAATATTACGCAATGTTTTTAACAGCTGTTGTTTACTCAAAGGAAACGTAAGTGAAACTCATGATGTATGACTCTGACCCAAATAATGCAAGGATAATGATGAAATATAATTCTTTTCATTCCATGAATCCTAGTTATGGGAGAGAGAGAACATTTTTCGAATCAATCTCAATACGACGATGCAAATGCAATGCTCAATTTCCGTTCAGATGCCAATGCAAACAATCATATATCAATGAGAAATTTCTATATGTTTCTTTCAAATACTTCAATAAGCTCTAAAATTTGATTTTTCAATGTTTTCGAAATGACAAAAACGAAAACTTGAAAGAAAACTTGTTGTTCACTTTCCAAGCAGAACTCTAATTAATGAGAAAAGAAAACCAAATCATAAAAACCCAAACAAACAACCCAATCCAATACTTTCAACGAAAGTAAAAACAAAAAGCAAACCAATGAGTTCCTCAATGCAAATGGAAAATGATCTTTCGAACCACCAAGCCAGTGAGAAACACCAAACACTTGACTCGCTACCAATCACTGGTTCTCAGCCAAACAGACACACTCAACTCTAGAAGCCAGAGAAAAGGAAAATGCCAATAAGAGCCAAGAAATGAAAGTCAAGCTACCAAGGGCAAGAAAAACCTAGAAACCCTAAATTTGTTCAAGCAAGCAAACTACAGCAAGAGATGCATAAGTCAATAACCCAATAAGCCAAAAAGACACAAATCAACTGTTCTGAGAAATTGAAAAAGTCAAAAATCAAATTCCAAAATTTTCAAAAATTTGCTCGCAGGCCAGCAGTGATACACAGTGCGAGAATATAGTGTTCTCGCAGGCCATTGTGGAGCAAAGTGCGAGGGGTTCGCACTGAACTATATAAGTAGAGTGCGAACTTGATTGGTTCTTGTAGGCTGTCAATGGACACAGTGCAAGAATCCCTGAAGATAATGAAAAATTTGAGAATGCAGGCAAAAATCAAGTTGGCTTATAGACCCAGAAGGTCTCTCAGGGTATCCTAAGGACTCAGACACCAACAAAACAGGAGAAAAATGCAAATAGATCAAATGGCCACAGAAAATTCAAAAACCATAAAGAAAAAGGGAATAGTCCCCAGTGGAGTCGCCAATTTTGTTATAGGATAAATCCGTGAGTGCGGACACAAACCGATCTCCCTAGATCCACCTGGATCTAGAACAAAACAGGACAGAATAATACACTTTCCCTAGATCTAGCCTATTGAATGAACTGAGAGGTGAGGATCATGGACATACCTTATGAACGCTTTCCTTAGATCTCTGTTGTTCCAAGCTTCGCTCCAATGCTCTTGTTCCATTCAGATCACAATAGTACAAACCAATCGGAGTAAAGGCAGATTAATATATTCAATAGCTAGTCTATACATATGATCAAGGAGTTATGTAATAAAGTGACATCATCTTTATGGGAAAGGGACATATTACTGTATTGAATTAATTGAAAGTGAAACTTACAACCTGAGCCTTGATGTCATAGGTCTCCTTTCGATGGCTCCTAGCTCTGACACACACACTTGCTCATGCATGAAGAAAATCAACCACTTTTAATGACCTTGCTGTAGTCTCTTGCTGCTGTAGCATCAGTCCTCCATACAGTCTTGCACTAATTCTCCAATCAATCTCTTGCTAGCTTGCTTCTTGTTTTCTTAACCCTTTCCATAAGCAATCTCCTCAATATGTAAGAGAATATAGATTAGTTACTTGGATAGGAAATGATCCCAAAATATCTGGAATGTCAGCACCTGAATAACCATTCGAAGCCAACTCATGTTTGTAGAAGATTCCCTTCTAGAAGATTCGATATTTCATCTTTTTCCCCCCTTTGGAACATGTTCGCACCCTGGCTACTAGTTACAGTGTGAGAAGTTTGCACCCCAGCTTAATGCAGCCTGCGAGAATCAGGCATTCTCGCAGGCAGATACATAGGTAACCTGCGAACATCCCTTAAAAGCATGATTCCTGGAAGCAGACAAATGTAACTTTTCTCAGGAAAGTATTCTTAGTAAAGAGCTTGATTTTCCATCATCATAACATCATCATGACATCATCACAATGACCAAAATTGCGGATAACAATGAGTCCCTCTGGAAGGCTAAGGATAACAAGATGCAACAAGAAAATAGTGTAGTTTTTTCAATGTCGTTGGAAGACATACAATAACACACAACTAATGTCTGGTGCATACCTATGGAGGTAGTCGAGGAGACAGAGGGGATAGCCAAGTTCAAGGCATCTAGGCACCATATGTGGATCTAGGTCGTAAGGTATCCAAAGAAGGCATGGTTAGAAATGTCACCAAAGAGGAAGTGGACTGAATAATTAAAGACTTGTCTGCATAGTGGCAATATCCAACAACAAGGACAGTCACAACACAATCATCTAGGACTAAAGACAAGGATGAAGATGTCTCTTTGACAATAAAAAGTATCCCTCCTGACAATACTAGAACGACAACAACATGGAATCAACCAAGCGAGAGCAACGCAGTACTGAAACAAACAAGGAGGACAACAACAATAGCAAGGATAGGAAGCTAGCCACAGAATGGGAAGAAGGATAATTCATAGGCTATAGAAGAAAGAACCCATGGTACAACAAGTGGGGCACAACCCTCACAGACAATAAGAAATCCCACACAGGAAAAAGAGGCACACAAGAAGAGGAAATATGACACAGAGGACCCAGACATTACCCTGACAGAGGATGATGCAGAGCTAGTCACAGAAAAGGTCCAAGATAGGGGTGAAGAAGTGGTTCTAATTGCATAGGTGCAATGGGAAGATATCATGGCCAAACTCATAGAGGTCCATGAGAATATACAATAACTACAGAGCCAAGCATGATCACAGGCCACAATGCAACAACAGGAAAAGATACAACGACTACCTGCATAGAAATACGGAGAGGAGACAATGCAGTTCATAGTCTAGGGTAGGGAGACATTTATGGTAACATGTCAAATGATCAGATTCGATCAGGAGACTGTGCAGAAACCCCTAGAGGAAGTGGAACAAGTGGAAATGGTCATGGCACAAATACACACCAAGGCACTATACATACTCCAAGCTAGTTCCATGCAAGAAGTATAGTCCAGAGCCTGCGCGAATGCAACAAACTTGGAGGTGGATATAGGACTCGCTGAAATGCTTCAAATCACATGTGACCAAATGACCATGGAGAAAGAGGAGGAGAAATAACGCACAGATAAATTAGAATAGGGGTTGACAATGGCTTACAATCACATCGCAGATAGCGCGCAAGCACTAGAGAGAAGCGCAGAGGAGAATATCAACTTGATCTCACAGACAATTGACCAATACAAGCAAGAGATTGAGGATCTCAAGGAAAGGCTCAACCCTATGACTCCTCCTTAGGTCCGAGAATAGAGAGAATAAGAATCTTCACTCCAAATAACTGAGATGGAGAAAGAAACAAGGGAAATAGAAGAATTGTTTGATAGATCCACGTAGATATGGAATATCCTAGAAGAAGAAGAGAAGGTCCAATATTGGGACCAAGAAGATGAGACAATTAACACTTCCATACAAGACCTCAAACAAAGGTAGAAAACAATGAGCATCATAGAGCGCTTGAAGGACACTCATAACATAAAGAAGCTGTAGACAGATTTGAAAACCATGTAGACAAAGAAGCAAGGAAGACAAGATGAATTGGAACCCCTCCAAGAACAAGCAACACAAATGATTGCACAGTTGGAGGAAGAAAATAAAAGTATGGCACAAGCATAGACATAGGTGGAAGAATTGATCCAGGAGGAGATAACAGGGAAATCAATGGAGGCACTAATAGGAAAAGCTGCACAGATTAAGGCAAAAGGAAGGGAACTAGCAGACAAGTTCCACAGTTTTGAGACAATAGTAGAATGAGTGCACACTACTTAAGTGGCTTGGGATGAGCCACGTGTTAGTGTTGGGAGCCTATTGAGCGTAGGCTTATTTTGAGGAAATACCTATTTTTGGAAGGAAAGACCTAATTTTGAAGAACAACAACTGGCAGGAAAAGAAACATGCATGAGGAAAAGAAACATGCAAGAAGGGAAAGCCACGTGTGAGGAGGCAGGAAAGCCTAACCATGTTAGGGTTAGGTTTTTTGACAAAGGTTGTAACCACTATAAGCTTGTAAAATAATATAAATAAGAACCTAGGAGCTTTAGGTCGAATTTCTAGTTTTTGTGGGTTCGGTTGGTGGTAGTTCAACTATTGTTGTAATAAGGTTGTAAAAGAGTCAAGTAAGGCATATTTGAGGGTTAGATCACAAACTAAGGAGCTTGGTGTGATCTAGTCCACCTCACAGAGGTTCTTTAACCTCTTCATGATTATATGATGGAAGATGTAATGCACACAATTCCATATTTTGCAACAAACTAAATAAAAGAGGAGAGAAGCCAAATCTTTGTGGACTTAGCCCAGGAGAGGGTGAACAATGGTAAAACATGTGTTATATGTGATGGTTCTTTCATGTTTAATTTATGTCAATGGTTATTTTATGAATGAATGATTCACTATATGTATTAGAATGCATGCACGAGGCTAAAGATGAATGAATCCTAGGAATACTTGAATGAATAAAAAATATAAACGCATGAAAAAGATAAAATACTTTCCAAGATCCCCACTCATTCCTAGAATGCAAGCACTTGAGCTTTGAAGTCACCCATAAAGCTATCTCGGGTGAGACTGCACAGTGCACTCCGTGTGCTATGTTTCCTTTCAGTTTACCAAGAGAGTCGATAGTTTTAAAGGGTTTTGTTGGAAACCTGTTGAGATCTGAACCTGGGTCAAATCAAGAAGTAGAAGTGAGAGATATAAACCAACACCATTTCAGTCTACAAAAAATGTGAAACAATCAACCGCAGACCCAAAACACCAGCCTTCGACATTAGCACAACATCCTGAAGCTTCAAAAATTTTGACTCTGAATCCTGTAGTTCATCCTTTACACACTCCACTTGAAAATCATGAATCGAATGAAATGATCATGGCGAAAACCTCACTCTCAGGGACTCATAAATGTCCTCATGAATTGGATAATTGAGACAATGATAAGGAATCACCCTTAGCTTCCACAACTCAATACTTTGGCATTTCCTCAGACCATCTGGCTTTGGTGGAGAAGGTTGTTGAGCCTATCCGTTCCTCTGGTTGGATTGATGTTCGTAAGAAAAAAGGTAGAAAGGATCCTCTTTGGTCAACACAATGACCTGACCCTCCCTTTCTCCTTGTCTTTGTAATGTTTCATCTTTTTATGCCCATGTACTCCTTGTGGATCTCTTTTAGCATAGGTTAGTCTTCAGTGTTCCCATGTTTCTATGTTCTCTTTTGTTGGAATTTGATGACAAAGAATTCCTCCAAGATTAGGATTTTAGATCCTATAATTCAATATTGGTTGTAACTAATGCAACCAAGTTAGAATATGGGTGAAAGTGCATTCAATAGTCAGTTCTCATGTAAATGTGTATTTCTATAAATTCATTTTATGCCTGTAGAGTCTATGTGTGAGGGAGAGATGTATGAGTGAAGCTGATGTAAATCTCCTTGATCTAAATAATAATACAGTTGATGCCTTCGCTTGGTGGACGTATCCCAAATCTTGGGTGAACCACATAAATCCTCATGTCAAATGTTTGATCTATTTTCTGTATTAATCCGCCGCATATTAGCTCGTTAATGGTGGCTGAAGGATAACAAGTGGTATCAAAGCTCTGTTGGAGATCCGTGAGGACCAAATCCGTGCTACAAGATCACGAATTGATATCTGTATTTCAGAGGCAAAGTGAAATGGGAGTGTCATTTTTCAAATCAATGCTTGATCAGGGGATCAACTTTTTCTCAATTTTCAAAGTGCTCGGAATGTGACGAAAAAAGTTCCATTGCGTCCATCTCATCTTCCTGATTCCGACAGTATATTTACTTTCTCAAACGGAGTCCATATGGAGAAGATATTGCGATTTGTCCGCCAAGCCAAACAGGCAAAATTTTTGGATGCTGACTGTACCTGCCCGTACAGTCCGTACGGTGA
>ML793137.1:503660-523388 GCA_009831015.1 Picea engelmannii
TAAAATTTTGGCGATTTTTAAGGTAAAATAATTTTATCCTATAGAATTTGGGCGAATCATTTTTAAAATAACGAATCTCATTTTTGGAAAAACCATGGAAAATTAGCCCATGAGTGAAATTTAGCCCCTAAAATCATCCATGGAGCCTAATAACAATCCCACTGCCTAATAACAATCCCACTTCACTTAATGAACCTGGGATGAATAAAAAATCACTTATCAAAGTACAAGGAGTCACATAGCCCTTTTAAAAGTGGCTCAAATATCTAATTGTTGGCGTAGAAGTAAGAATTATAGCATATAACACAAAAGCAATGTCGGTAGTGTTTGCATAGAGTTGGCCTTGAAAAATTAATCTTGCATATAAATGTTTGTAGAAAAATGATCTTATGTGAGTTTATAAGATGTATTTCATGTAGATGTAAGAATTATTGCACATAACTAATCTAACACAAAAGCAATCTTGTTAGGGTTTGTATAAAGTTATCCTTGAACAACTAATCTTGCATCTGAATCTTGGTGAAAATATGATCCTATGTGAGTTTATAAGATGTAGCTTTACAATAGGAGATCTTTTGACCCTTGCATGAAGTATTGTGCAAAATTAAACATAATTGTTTCAAAAGTTGTACTTAAATCATAATGCAACTCTATGGATATGTGTTATTTTCTACGTATGCATATATCTTTGTAACTATATTTTTGATCTTATGTTTTTTGGAGTTTTATTTTAATAATTATAAAAGCTCATTTTCATGTAATAGTACCCAATTATTTTAGTTACTAGTTTAAATTTTAAGTTACAATTATTTAAGTTTGAGTATGTATAAATAGAGCTTATCATTTAAGTATACAATCCATTTTAATATTAAAAATCTTTAATTTTTATGATTTTAATATTTCTATTAAATCCATAAATATAAATTAATGTATTTTATTTTAAAAGATTTATATTTAATATTAATTAATAATTAATATTAAATTAATCAAATATTTAATAATATTAATATTGAAAAAATAGCTATATTAAACCAATCATAATGTAGAATAGTTAATTTTATTAAACCTATCATAATCAGCTTAGATAATGCACCTTGATAAGCAAATATTGTTCTCTTAATATTTTTTTTTAGCATTACATTCATCTTGACCCTTAATAGCATGACATGTACCTTTCATAAGCCTTAATAGGTAACCATTCCCACCATTTTTCTTGAATAATTTGGAGGCATCTTTCCTTATTTGGGTTGAACCCCTTCCCAAGGGAAAAATAAATAAAATAAATATTTAAAAAGATTACACATTATTTTTTATTATTATTTTAGGTTTGGTGGTTATTATTAATATATTAAAAACTCATTAAAAATAAAAATGAGGGAGGGTGCCCATGTGGATGGGTCTTGCGAAGGAAACTTGAAGGTCTGGTATCAGTCATGCCCATCAACTTCACTTTTCATTTCGAGTAAGTGTTTGATCAGTCGTTGCAAGTGTGCACGTGTCCACAACAGACTTTGAATTCAAACTCCCTATTAAATTATAGCTTTGAAAGGATTTTTATACCATGAAACATGAAGTTTACAAGTGTTATAAAAAAAAATATTACAATGTTTCATATAAAAAAAAATATTTCAATGTTTATTTTAAATAAAATAATTTTATATTAATTATATAAAAAAATAAATATTTTATATAAAAAAATATTTCAATATTTATTTTAAATAAAATATTTTTATATTAATTATATAAATAAATAAATAGATGTGGAACTTTTTCTAATATAAAGTTAATTTAAAGTATTTATAAAAAATATTAATAAAAAATAATTTTAATATAAAAAAGATATCTAACATGGAATTGATTTGTAACATACATAAACATTATTCATGAAAATTCACAAATAAATAAACATCATTATCATCCACCATCAAGTATACAAAATTTTGAAATATACCCTAGTGACACTTTAATTACCAGCGACCACCTTGCAATCAGTACATTCATATATGGCTTCATTTGAAGTTGCATTCTTTATTAAATTCTTGTATTGTTATTATAACGCGGGAATGGTGACCAGAGGTGTAGACCGACTAATGTATGTAAGTTAATTTTCTAGCAAATTTGAAATGAATTGGATTAATTTTTTTTTTAGGTTAAAATAGAATTATATTTTAAAGAAATAGATCGACGTTTATGTTATTTAATTTCATAAATTAATAATTTTTAATGGAAATATGTTAAATTTGTATAATTTTTTTCTTTTATCAGAATTGAGTTGAGTTTTCCAACCAGTTAAATTTTCAATGGATTTTTTTTAACAATATTTAATAAAAAAATTCAAACACATATAAATTGAATTATGCAAAAGTCAAACTATGTTTCGAAATTTTGAACAAATGCAATTTATTATTTTCCTAAAAATAAAATTTATGTCATTGATGGCTACTACAATCTTTATCGATGACTAAAATTACGTTTTTTTTCCAATGAAAATTGCACTTTATATTAATTATAATATAAATTGTTTACATATCAATTCTCATAACGAACATATCTTCGACCTTTTATTTCAAAAAAGAGAAGTTGTCTAAATATACGTCAATACAAATAAAGAACATTGTACCCAACCTTATAGATAATGTTGTAAATCTTCATAGTCCTCTCAAACATTGATGAGAATCCAACCTTACGACAAAAAGCTAAGTCCTGAATCATAGACTAGAATACTTAGTACATATGTAAAAAAGGAGTGGGGCCCTCTTGGCCATCCACCCATTGGTTGTATGATATATGTCTTGGACAAAGGTGAAGAGCCTTTTTTGATAGATGACCAGCCTCCTTATTTTCTTCTCGATAGATGTGAGCAAAGGTAATGGATCTGAAGAAAGGAATGAGATCATTGATTCTTTCCTTCCAGCCATCTAGATTAGCCACCAAAATAGATCCTTTTATATTGAGTCAATCTATAAAAATCTTGGAATCTCCCAGGACATATAGCTCATAAATAGAATGTCTTGTAGCAAGTAATAAGGTTGCTCAGGATCCCATGAGCTTAGCCCTAGAGTTGGTGCCCCTGCCACAATTTAATGTCCATCTATATTATGAATGATCATCTATCTTTATGACTCCTCCCATGCCACAAAGAGTTCCATTTTGTTGGGCAGCCCCGTCAAACCAGGCAAGAATTTTATCAACAGGAAGATGTGTAATGGAAATCCTGGGTTTAGAAACTTTTGCAATTTTTCTCTTCATGCCCACAACAACTATAATAGTGTAAACAACACGCTGCACATATGGATTCATGTCCTTGAAGAGCGCTTTATTCTGATCCATCCAAATATTCCAACAAGTAAAAGCGGGAAGGGCTTGATAAATAGAATTCTATGAAGCTCAGTTTTGGAAACACTCCACCAAGGAATTGCCAGTCCAACCATGATTGAGCTTAAACATTGTTTTAATCTCTACCCACACAGTGGTAGTAAAAACATAGTTGACAAACATATGATTGTTCGTTTCTCTTTGTTGTCTACACTGGTAACACATACCTGGTCCCTGCCATCCTCTATTATGCAAGTTTTCCCATGTCAAGATTTTATTTTCAACTGAGAGCCACACAAAAAGTTTAAGTTTCAGAGGGAAATCCTAGATCCACATTATTCTTCTTCAACTGCCTATCTTATAGTTCCATATCTTATTTGATAGAGCTTCATAGACATTTTTAACTGTGATTTGTCTCGATTTATCCCCACCTATCCATATAAGTTCATTTGGTCTGTCCATTAGCTTAATACATAAATATATCAAGTTTCTTCTTTAGGAGTCCCATTCATCAACAATATCTGCTTCCAATCCCATATCATCACTGCAAACCCAGCTTTGAGACATTGAATCCCTGGTCGATACCCGACTTGCCTGAAAAAGAAGATGGATGTTCTTTTGGTTGAGGATATTTATCAAATCTAGTGATAAGTATGAGTCCAGATCCATCCCCATAATTGCATCATGACCAACCGAAATTGAATGTCCCGATCTCGGTCTCCTGGCTATCCAATGAAGAATTATTGGTAAAGTGTTTCGAATATTTTTCCACGACTATGAACCATAGGATGAATAAGCTTCTGCAGAACATAACCATGATAAAATAGTTCCATGTGGGAAATATTTTTCTTTGAGCACTCTTTGCCACAATCCCAACTTCATCAAAGCCCGCCAAAGAGTGTTTGATTCCAGAGCCCTGTAAAAGATAAAAATATTGTGCAACCCCCAACCACCATAATGTTTTGGTTTTGAAATGGAAACCCAATTGCATAAATGATAACTCTTCTTGTTTTTATTACTTGACCAGAGAAAAGTAAAACTCAACCTCCGAATCTTATTTAGAATCGAAATCGATAAGTGAGCAAGAGTCATCCAATATACAGGGAGGCTATCCAATACAACTTTAATTAGGACTAGTCGTCCCCCCATGGAGAGCCATTTGTTGCACCAATGGTTTAGCCTTGCCTCATACCTGTCAATAAGCCATTGCCAATCTTCCTCCTTATATCGATCTGGCTTCATACGATATCCCAAATATTTAAAACCTGTAGATAATTCTTTTCTTGTGAAAGGGAGAATATCTTTAAGAGACTGTAAGGTTTCCAGAGGAACTTCTAAGAACATGTAAATAGATTTTTGAATATTTATTACCAATCCAGAAGCCCAACATAAAACATGTAGAATAGACTGTATCAAGACCCATTTGGCTAGAGATGCTCTGGACATTATAAGAATGTCATTTACAAATAAGAGATGAAGGAACTTTAGCAGTCTAGAAACCTTTATTCCCATGAGCGAGCCCTCAGCTTGTGCTTTATTTAATGCGAGGCTAAGGGATTCCATAACTAAAATGAAAAGTAAAGGCGAGAGTAGGCATCCTTGCCTTAGGCCTCTACTTCTTTTGAAGAAGGTAGATTCCTCACTGTTTATCATAATAACATAAGAAGTTGAAGTAATGCATGCCATTATCCAGTTGGTAGTATGTAATCCAAAACCACATTGGAGCATGATTAATCGTAGAAAGTCCCAATTTGTACAATCATAAGCCTTTTTCAAATCTAGTTTTAGAATAATGGCTTGTAACTTCTTATTTTTAATGCTATGTAGACATTCCTGAGTTGTTCTGACTGCATCCAGAATTTGTCTACCTATGAGAAACCCAAACTATTCTTCATAAAGTACTTTGGACAAGATTGGTCGAATCCTCTTGGATATAACTTTAGCAATAATCTTATAACATAAGTTACATATCACTATGGGCCGAAAGTCACTGAAAAGAGAAGGTTTATTTACCTTTGGAATTAAGGCTATGAAAGTTGAGTTTATCGAAGAAATAAACTCCCCTCTGACTCTAGATTCCTCTACCATCTCAAGTAAATCCTAACCAACCAACTTGAAGAAATTAAGGAAGAATTTGACAGTCCATCCGTCAGGTCCAGGGCTTTTATCTTTGGTAAAACCCTTAATAATCTCATAGATTTCCCCTTTCTTCACAACGTTTTCTAGATTATGAAGATCGCCAACAGTCACAAAGTTTGTGAACAGTTTAACTAAGTCAATTTGATCTAGTATTACATTCTGACCTGTATCACTGAAAAAATACTTGAAATATTTGGTTGCTTCGTCCTTAATAGCCTTTTGTCCCATGTGGATTTCCCCTTTATCATCTTTAATCTCCCAAATATATTTTTTGTTTCTCCTAAAGCTTGCAAAGCGATGAAAAAACTTAGTATTTTTATCCCCTATTTTTATCCAATTCGTCCTTCTTTTCTGGTGCCACCTTTCTTCCTCCTCCAATAATAATTTCTTTCTCTCCATCTCAAGAGTGGTCAAAGTGTGGACCGGGACTTCAGAACAAGATCCCATAGACAACTGGGTGTAATAGAGATCAATATTCTCTTCGATATTTTCCAAGGCCAAAAGATCCTTCTGTCGTTTCTTCTTGGCCCATACCTTTACTCGTGCTTTTAATAGAGTCAATTTCTCAACCAGTCTCCTTGGAGAACCCTTAACAAGATGAAGACGAGGGTCATTCCATACATATCTAACCATCCCAGCAAAGGAGTCGTCATTCATCCAACCCAAATTAAATTTAAATGGATAGGCTACCGTCAGAATTCCAACTCCGAACTCTAGTATAACAGGTGCTCGATCAGACATAAAAGGCAATTCAACCCAAGATCTATGTCTCAAAATAGAAGCCAAAAGTTCCTCCACAACATAAATGCGATCATTTTTCTTTGCAATACTTTCTTGACGTGACCTAACATTTGAACATGTAGGCACGATCTCTATCGAGGCAACACCCACTAGATTGTGCTTAATAAAAATATATTTGAAATACCTGACCATAGGATCACCCTGAGCATAATTTCCCCACACCTCATCCATAGAAGTTGTAAAATTCATATCACCAGCAATGATTAGATCTTTATGTGCCAATAAACCTGAAGTGTCCAATGAATTCCAAAATCTTTGTGCTCCTAACAGGGCCCATAGACATTTAGTAAAGATAACTTTATGTTTTCCAATAATGAAGTCCCTGACAAAACAATCCCACCATTGCTTAGAAAAGGATTGAGTGCAAAAAAAATTGGGTCCCAAGATGCTAAAATTCCACTAGAAGTCCCCACTGAACTGACAACTTCAATTATCCAATCCGATTTAAGCTTACTAATAAATAATCTTTCCTTTTCCGCATCAACCAATGTCTCTTGAAGGAAAATTATGTTTGGATTCATTTAAAACAAAATTCTACGTAGGGAAGCCAATTTCAGGGGTCCTCCTACCCCTCTAATGTTTAGAGAAAGAAGGATCATGATTTAGCTCTGTCTGGGGCTTTCATGCCTCTAAGCGCCCCTACATTAGTAACGGTAACAGGTAAAGAGTCTGAATGAGAACTGATAGCCCCTGCCTTTCGGCAGGCACTTCTAGTTTTTATAGGAGAAACTTCGAAACCCAAACCCCTTGACCACGCAAGGTCACTAAAAGTATCCCCTCCTTTCCGCTGAGAAATGCTAGAAAACCCTTGTGAATCATGACTTGCCACTGGGAGGGTACCCAAAAAGGATGGAAGAGGAATGGGGTTAGTCAGCTAAACAATAGGAGGGATCAAATCTGAAATCATATGATCCAAAATAGTATCATTAAGGGTCGGTTGGCCATAACCAGAGAGAGAATCAGAAACATTCTCAATCCCAAATGATCTAGTTAAAATAGAAGGGATCTTATGCGAGGCCTCAATAGACATCAAAGAGTTGTCCCCACCCGAAACAGTGTCCATAGACTCTGAGAAGATAGTCTTATCATTATCATTATTCTTCCTTATGGTCTGATCAGGAAAGAGTATGAAATTTAAGTGATCACGCTCCAAAGAATAAAATTACATTATCAAACATTTATATACCGACTCTAAATCAATCATTGAATATACGATACTTTCTCTTTGTTTGTGTGCGCATGTCCTTCACTAGTTTCACCGATTGTAATTGACCTTGATTCAATGAATCAATATTTAATTAATCCATTAAATTGATATTTTATTTTAAAATTGATTCTTAAAATTATTTTAAAAAATATTATATAAAGAATTTAATTATTAATCCATAATTACTGTACATTTATGCCTATGGATATGGATGGTGAAATGATATAACGCATTTCTACCTTATAGATAAAATAACAAGATCAAAGAAATCATTTATCTTTAGAAATGCAAAACAATTGACTTTATTAAAACCATCATAATTTAAAATAGATAAAAGAGGTATTGAAATGCTCCTTCGTTTTTTTCTCTCTCTGAAACCCTCAATTCAATTTGTGCACATCCAGATGGTGGCTTGGCCATCATTGTAGATCTGACATTTGGAGGGTCTTCTGGTATAAAATTTTTGAGCCTTAGTCTCAACAATTGGGAAGTCAACAAAAACTCGACCTTTGAGGTTTGCTAAGAAATTGGACAACATTCCAGAAGTCCCTCTTTCATCCTATTCCTCCTATCATATGGAATTACTTTGGCAAAATGTGGATTCATAGGTCAATTTACTAGCATATGGCCATTTCCTAGAGCTATGGCAATTGGGTTACAAAGGAATTTGGTTATAAAGGAACGGGAAGTGTTAATCAAATCCCTAGAGCTATGACAATTTGGTTATAAAGGAATTGGGAAGTGTTAATAAAAGGCAAGTTCACCTATTATTTTTGTAGGAGAGAGTTTTATGATTTTTTATTTGAAGTAAAAGAGGAAATAGATCTTTGTCCCTGAGGTGTAGGATAGTTGGTGACATAGTGTGTTGTTAAGGCACTTCATGATGTTAAAGTCATCGCTTCGAAATCTACGGGGACACAAAATCCAACCATGTTAAGTGTTGGTGTGGCTCAGGTTGGGTGCGATCCCTGGGTGATTTTGATGGCTTAGATGCCCTTGAGTCGTGGTTTCTTAGCCACAGGCTATTCTCGCAGGTCACAGACAAACTAACAAACAAAAAAAAAGAAGAGGAAATAAATCTCATCTAAAGAATATATGGGTTCCAGATTTTAACCCAAAACATGACATTCCCTTTGATGTTCTAGTGTGGGTACAACTATTATAGCTTCCCATTCATTGTTGAAATGAAAACAATATGTACAACATTATAAATATTTTGGGTAGGTATATTGACAAAGTGGAACTAAAGGGTGGAATGTTTTCTTCTGCTCGCATTTGTGTGGAGGTAGATCTTCAAAATGGATTCCTTGAAGAAATCGCATTTGTGTGGAGATAGATATTGAAAAGGAATTCCTTGAAGAAATCGTTTTGACTATGGACATCTAGAAACATGTCCAACCTCTGGACTATGAATAACTTCCCTTCATATGTAAATCTTGTCATGAATATGGTCGCTTAGAAAAAGATTGCAAAAAATCCCCTCAAGTTGCCCAACCAATCCATGACAATGAGGAGCAATGACACATGGTAAAATAAAAAATGAATGAAAAACGTATTTTCACCTCCAAGAGTATCAAATTAGGCTGAACAAGCGAAGCAGAAATGGCCATTTCAGACTCAAAATAGGGAATCAATCAAACAGCTGGAGTCAAATCCTCTTAGCCACTCCATCTCGAACAAGGTAACAGAGATCTATTGATCTGGATTTATGAGCATAACGAAATGAAAACATATATTTATAATATTAACATAGAGAAACGATGAATAACAACAATGATACAGTAAAATATCATGAACCATAGATGTGTTGGATCCAATGAATCAGGTGGATTTTTCAACTTTAGTCGGAGCATGAGACGAGTCTACCTGGGTGGCTGCAAGGGGTAGTACAACATCCATGGGACCCAATGGTTGAAATATCAACCCCACCTAAAAGGGGTTGTGGTCGGTTGAGCTATGTATGGTTCTTTTGTAGTTGTGTTGAACATAGGTAAGACTCTCGTCTCATGTGTGGGGGTTCTTGGAATTATACATGCGTAGGATATGCAAAATCATCTGGTTGGCATCCTTAGTTTGGCCATCTATCTGGGGGTGGAAGACAATGGATTTGGTGAGATTGGTTTCTAGCAGTGACTAGAGGCTCGACCAGAATGTGTTGAGGAACCAACTATCCTGATCTGAGATAATGGTTTGTGGGATACCAAAATGTATCCACACTCGTTCAAAGAAGATATTGGAAGTGGCCTCTGTTGTGATGCTCTTCTTGTAGGTGACCTAAATCACCATCTTGGAAAAGCGAACGATAGCCAAAAAAACAAATCCATTTCCCCGCTTGGTGGATGAAAGACCCGAGATGTATTCCATTAAGATGGATTCCCAAGGCCTATCAAGATTAGGAAGAGGGGTGTACATGCCTTGTTTCTTAAAGGTTGGTATAGAAATAACACAGGCAGTGCAGGACCAAATATACTTGGTGACATCCTATCAAAGTTTTGACCAGTAGAAGTGTTGTTCCAGCACTACCACTATATTTTCCATGACGAAGTGTCCTTCCACCGAGTGTAGTGGGATTCCTGTAGTGGGATTCCCAAATCAACTTCGCTCGCTCGCTTGATGGAATGCAAAGATGGCCTAGATGGAACAACAACCCATCCCGAAGATGGAAATTAGTTACAGTTGTGTTTGCACCCAACATCTGGTAGGTGTTAGTGAAGTCAGGATCTCTCTCATAGAGGTGGGGCCATCCGAAGGTGTCATGGTTGCAAGAGTCTAGAACCATGGTGAGTGTCATGACTGGAGGTCAGTTGAGGCAATCAAAAACTTGGTTGGTACTTCATGTTTTATACTTGATGTTTAGGTGGAACTGCTACAAGTATGTGGACCACTTCTGATGGTGATCATTCTATAATTTACCTTGTGTTTGCATGAACTGCAACAACTTATGATCAATGTGGATGACTGTCTCCTTCTCGAGAATGTAATGCTTCCACTGGCAGAAGGCTTGCATAATGGAGTACATTTGTTTTTCATAAGTAGGGTACTTATGGATGACATATGATAATGTCTCACTATGATAGGCCATGGGGTGGTTGTGTTGAGTGAGGATTGCGCTCACAACATAGTCTGAAGCATATGTCTCAATTTCAAAGGGTTGTTGTAGGTCAGGTAATGAAAGCATTGGGGCCGAGCACAAGTGTTTTTTTAGATCAATGAATGCTTGTTTTTGGGAAATTCCCCACACAATGTTTTCCTTACCACCACCCCTATTTACTTGGCTGAGGGCCCATGCAATATGGGAGAATCCCAACACAAACCTGTAATTGAAATTGGCAAGGTCTAAGAAGCTTTGAAGCTCAGTGAGCATGGTTGGGGTTGGCCAGTAACATATGAATTGGATATTGGATGGATCCACATGCACAACATGTGCATCAACAATGTAGCCTAGGTAGTGGACTATTCCCATTCCTAAGGAGCATTTTTCCAAGTTGGCATATAAAGTGTGTTGCTGCAGAAATCGTTGACTGTGTTGCACGTGTTCCACCCAAGTCTTATTGTAGATGAGGATGTCATCCATACAAACCACTACAAAATAAATGGTGAAATGATGCAAGGTATCATCCATAATCCTCATGAAATTTATTGGGGAATTTTTCAAACCAAAGGGCATGACCATCCTTTCAGAAAGACCTTCTTTTGACTTAAAGACACTCCTCCATACATCTGTTTGCTCTATGGAGACCTGATGATAGCCAAAATTCAGATCAATCTTACTGAATCATTTGGATCCCTTGAGTTGATCAAGGAGATCGTTGATTCGGGGAATCAGGTATCGGTTCCTGACTGTGATTTTATTTAGGGCCCGATAATCAATGCATATTCACCAACTCCCATATTTCTGTCAGACAGTTGCCTTAGGCTGATGGATAGTTGCTATGAATTGTTGGTTTTCATTGATGTCAACTATTGGAGAGTGATATTGTATATTGATTTCAACCCTAGTGATTGATGTCAACCCTTGGAGAAAGTTCGGTAGCGAATTTTGGTAGCACAAAGGTTTGGGTAATGGACCCAAGGTTGTTTCATGTATAATGGTAGGATTTTTAATATATTTGAAGGTAATGCTATTCTATATGGATAGTACATGTCATTCCATTTCTGGTGCTATGTGGAACGTCACATAACTCCTCACGGTTAGAGAGTTATGGCCATGAGACGTTGGAGAACCCAGGTTTGGGTAATGGATACAAGTTTGTTTGATGGAAAATGGTATGAGTTTTGATATATTTGAAGGAAATACTATTATATATGGATAATACATGTCATTCCATTTCTGGTGGTATGTGGAACGTCACATAAATCCTCACGGTTTGAGAGTTATGGCCTTACGAAGTTGGAGGACCCTCATATGTTGGCTTGAAGCCCCAAAAGGTCAAAGAAGTCAAAGAGATTGCAAAGAAGAAATTATTATTTAAATGATAAATTAAAGTGATGAAGTCAAAAAGGATTATTTAAATAATAAAGTGAAGTGACAAAATCAAAGAATATTATTTAAATGATAAAGTAAGGTGACAAAGTTTAGGAGGAATATTTAAATGATAAAGTAATGGAGAACTTTCTAATTATGGAAATTTGTTAACCCTAAAAATGAGGAAAATAGGTTAAGTTACCTATAATTGGGTTAAGTGACCTTGAAATAGGTTAAGTGACCTAGAAATGGGTTAAGTGACCTAGAAGATGGAGACTATAAATAAGAGGCAAGGCTCTCTCATTTTTTATCACACTTGAGAATATTGAATATGTATAGGTGACTGAGGTAACCAAAGGATATATAAGCCAAATTTCAGAGGGAAGGTGAAGAAAAGAAGGCCAAAATTCAAGGGAGGATAAATTCTTTTGATGATGCTTTCTACGGTATGTTATTTATTGGTCATCTCACCATTTTCGCAATACTTTTTATTCTAGAATGATTCAGACCATGCAATTGATAGGAAATTGAGGAAACATATCCAAGTATATTTGGTAAAAACTTCAGCTTGTGGGTCGTTGTATTTTTTGAGTTACACTCCGTGGAAAATAGGGTTTGTGGCTAGTCCTGAAACTAGTCTAAAACAAGTGTTTTGGGTAAAAACGTCATAACTTCTTCATAACAGATCCAAATTCAGTAAGACAAAATGTGTTGGTTATAGTACAATATGTAGTATGTTGTGTAACATTTTCAAATCCATTCAACAAATATTCCGTGCGGGGCACGCTCTACAATGTTTCTCTCTATAATAAGACATAATTCAACAAGGTATGCCATTTTTTATATAACTCCTTTTCTGAGAGGTTCAAAGTCATGATACCTGGAGGAATTGCATAAAACAAATTGTAGAACATTGTGTACTACTTTCATATATTTTTTCATTACAGGTACATAGTTATGATTATTTCAAGTTAGGTTTGTTGACTAATCCCAAACTAGTCATGTGAGACTAAAGAAAAGTTTTGATGAAAATGGTAGTCTCTCGTTGTGAAAGTTAAGGAAGGTTTGCAGGTATCTGATCATATACACTAGGTCTATTACATAGTTACAAATCATATTTTTATGATCAAATTGATGAGGGATTTTGGTTAAGGTACATGTTGGGTACATTATTGACACAAGTAGTTGTTGATTTGACACATACATGAGGTGTATAGTTGATGATGTTGGTACATATTGATGAGTCATACTTGATGATTAGTTGACACATGATTGGTGCATACTTGGTACATGGTTGGATGCACTTGTTTATGGTACAGGCTGATTACATATTGTTTGGTACAGGTTGGTGCATGGTTGATGCACTTGTTTATGGTACAGGTTGATTACAGGTTTAGGTACAGGTTGATGCATGGTTCAGATTTGTTGGTACAAGTTTATAGCGGTATATCTCACAGTGATAGTGTGTCAGTGGTTCCATCATTCTACTTTTACTTTAGGGTGGTTGAACGGGGCAAGGACATGTGGTTGTAGCCACCTTCCGGTTGTAGTCGAAGAACATAGGGGGTTGTAGCCTCCTTCTGGTTGTAGCCAGATAATTGGGAAGTTGGAGCTTCCCTCAGGTTGTAGCCTGAGAAAATAGGGGCTTGGATCCTCCTTCCAGTTGTTGCTATAAAACAAAGGAAGTTGGTGCTTCCAATGAATGAAATTCTTCAATACATATAAGACAAGTATTTCCATGGTTTTCTCCTGCTTTGGGTTTCCATGTAAAACACTGGTATATTGTGTATGGGTATGATTGTTCATTTTTTCATTGCTTATTTACTTTGCAGTTATTGGATGATAATGTTACATTGATATAACACTTGGATTATATGGTTAAAATGGATTAAATTTCTCTATTATTGATTCACCCCCCTCTCAGTAATCTAACAATTGGTATCTGAGTTGGCTCTGTCAGGAAATAGTTTAACCAGTGGAAGGAGATCATGGATTATTCTCAGAAGGGAGTACTAATGTTTAATGGTCAGAATGGTTTTAAGTATGATATGTGGAGAATAAGGATGAAAGTATTTTTATAGGAGAAAAGACATTATATTTGGTTATCAGTTGTTACAGGATATGGTAGTTCAAAACGGGCAAAGATTGTAGCCAAGAAAGAATTGAGGAAGAATAACAAAATAGCAATGGATTTCATTTGGGAAGGATTACCTAATCCGGTAAGAGAAAAGGTTGGTAAATTTTCATCAGCAAAAGAACTTTGGGATAAGTTACATGACATATATTCTTCACCCATCACAGATTCAGAAAATGTCAAAGAAGATGCAGATACAAATCAAGAAGAATTATGTTCACCATGTCAAGCAGATTCAGAAGATGAAGAGGACATAATCACCAGAGGTATGTTGTTTTGTTCTAATTGTGAAAAACATGGACATCTTGAAATAGAATTCCATGAAGGAATGAGACAGAAAAACTAATTGAAAAGGAAGACAATTATGAAGAAGAATTGATTAGTGCTTTAGATGAACTAAGAGAAGAAAACAATTCACTTAAGAAAGAATTTATGAAACAAAAGGAAAGTGTTCACATTTTTAAATATTCCCAACAAGTCATCGAGAACTTAAGAACTCAGCTAGAATAATCCAGAAAGATCGAATAAAATCTTGAATATCAAAAGCAGTGTTTGGAAACCAACATAGCAGCACAAAAGGAAGAAGCATAAATGTGAGAGAATATATTGACAGATCATCTTAAGGAAAGAACTAACGATCTAAACCATATTGAGGTAGAGTTTGGTCAAGAAGAGAAAGGACTTGAAGAAGAAATAATCACTTTAAAAATTCATCTTGAAGAAATGAAAAGAACAGAAGAATTCATGAAGTCTCAGATAATGAAGAAAGAAGAAGAGGTTGAGAATCTTGAAGAAGAAGTTGTCACATTGAGATGTAAAATCGTCAAGCTCAACAAGAACGTTGAAGAGACAGAAACATCCACATCAGTTATAGAGAATGAAGAGAAGAACTCTAGGTTTCTATAAAAGAAGAATGAAGAAAATAGAAAGATTTATGCAGAAGTACTCAAAGGAAGGAATCATGGTCAACCGAAATCTAAGAAAAATATTGAAGATACATCTTCAAGAAGACCATCCATGTTCAAGCCACAAAGAAGCTTCAATCATGATCATGATTAGTCAAGGAAAAAATTCATAAGGACTACACCACAAAGAAGATCATTCACTCCCAGGTATGCAAATTTATTTTATGGTCATTTTTTTTATTGTCTAACTTTGGACATAATGTTGTAGATTGCAAGGATTATAAAAGAAATGTTCAAGCAAGAAGTGCCTATGTGGTCGCACCTAACATTGAGTGTTACAAATGTCATAACTATGGAAGCATAGCCAGTGATTGTAGAAGCATGATCAATACTTCCATGAAAGAGAATATTGGTATCAGATATAAGAAAGTATGGATAAGAAAATAGGAAGAACAGGTGAACAAAGACCAAGTACCAAAGATCGCAAAATTGACAATCAAACAAGATGAAGAAAATTCTACAGAGAAAAAGAAAGATGTTAGATACATAAAAGTTTGGAAAATAACTGAAAGAAAGGAAGGACAGGTAAATAAGGAACAAGTTCAAGAGATTGTACTTTTAGTCTTTGTAGTGAAAGATGAATCCACAGACAAAAAGAAAAAAGTCAGAGCTTAAAGAGATAATAAATCTACCAATGAAGATGATGATGAATCTACCAATGAATATGAAGATGAATACACATCAGAGCATGAATTGTTTTGAGCCATCCGGCTTAGAGACTCCCAAGTAATATGAATATTTGATAGGGGGAGTCAATGCGATAGTTGTGATAGGACAAAGAACCATCCTTCGAGTAGCTTGCAGAGTTTGAGAAGAGATATTCAGAGCAATTAGTTAGAAGAAGTACAGTTTGATAGATTAATCAAGACTTCATGATAGTATAGTGATAAATGGGTTAGCATTATGGAAAATTGCACAAGTAGATTCTTGGACATTATGGACAGAGATGGATTCATAAGAACACTTAGCAGGTTTGGACAGATATACGATAGTGGATGAGAGAATGGATTCATAGATTGGTTTAAATAATGGTTTAGAGACAAAGGAACATTATCATAATGGATGATAATTACACAGGAAATGGCTCGAACAATGCTAATGGATTCCAAATTGACAGATATTTTTTGGACACATGCAGTGCATACATCAGTTCACATTCAAAACAGAGTAATGATAAGAAACAACAATGACAAAACTCCCTACGAACTATGGAAAGGAAGCGCAGACAACAACCTCTACATTAAGGTAAGTCAAGATAATATTTTATTAATTGAAATTTATGTTGATGATATTGTTTTGGAAGTACTAATGACAGGTTAAGCTAGAACTTTGCAAAGGATATGTAGAATGAATTTGAAATGTCATTACTTGGAGAACTATCCTTCTTTTTGGGTCTTCAGATATGTCAAAGAAAGAAAACAAGTTTTATTTCTCAAACTAAATATATCAAACAAATGCTAAAGAGGTTAGGAATGAAAGATTGCAAACCAGTTACCACTCTTATGAAAAACAGTTGCAAGTCTAGAAAAGATGATGATTCAAAGTCTACAGACCAGAGGTAATACAGGTCAATGATTGGTAGCTTACTATATGTGACAACATCCAGACCAGATGTAATGCAGGCAGTTAGACAGGTGACACGATTTCAAGCAGCACCAAAGGAATCACATGTATTAGAAGTGAAGAGGATTTTCATATGTCTCAAAGGAACATAAGATTTTGGATTATGGTATCCAAAAGGAAAGGATGTATCACTTATTGCCTACGTAGATGCAGATTGGGTAAGTTGCATTGATGACTGACGAAGCACCGGTGAATCAACGTTCTACTTGGGTGAGTGTTTAATATCTTGGTTAAGCAAGAAACAATCATCAATATCCTTATCTACATCCGAGACATAGTATATTGCAGCAACAACATGTTGTACATAGGTTCTTTGGATGCAAAATTTGACAGATATACAGGTTGAGTATGATGAGCCCATTCCAATCTATTGTGATAATACAAGTGCCATCAGTATCTCAAAAAACCTGGTGATGCACTCCAAGACGAAGCACATTCCAATCAAGTATCACATTCAATGGGAATAGGTTGCAGAGAAGAACATCAGAGTTGAATATGCGGGAACAAAAGAACAAGTGACATACATCTTTACAAAAACGCTTCCACGAGAATCCCTTGAGTATCTTCGCTAGAGACTAGGAGAAATTTCTACTCCAAAATGAATTCTTTTGAATTCTTATGTTATATGTCTTAGATGTACACGAGGAAGCACCATAAATAGGAAAAAGGGGGAGAGATTTATCAAATTCAAAGTTAAATGCTTGGAGAGAGAGCATATATGTTTCCAAGGGGAGCGATTGTCTCAAGGGAAGAATGAGCGATATGACTTCAAAGTGATACCCTTTGTCAAAGGGGGAGATATTATTCATATGAAGGGAAAGAGAGTAATCAAAGAATTATAAACACAAAGAAAAATCAAAGGCAGGTAGACAGGGGGAGCAACCCCAAGGAGAGTTCAGTCGGGGGGAGAAACCCCAAAGGGAGATACCCTTTTCCATTGATGCCAAAGGGGGGGAGATAGAAACAATGATAAAGAGCATGAGAATGCATGTTATCATGATTAAGTGTTACAATCAATTTTGGTGTTGCCATCAATGTCAAAGGGGGAGATTGTCGGACGGTTGGCTTAGGTTGATGGATAGTTGGTATGGATTGTTGGTTTTCATTGATGTCAACTATTGGAGAGTTATATTGTATATTGATGTCAACCCTTAGTGATTGATGTCAACCCTTGGAGAAAGTACGGTAGAGAATTTCGGTAGCACAAAGGTTTGGGTAATGGACCCAAGGTTGTTTCATGTATAATGGTAAGAATTTTAATATGCTTGAAGGTAAGACTACTATATGGATAGTACATGTCATTCCATTTCTGGTGGTATGTGGAAGGTCACATAACTCCTCGCGGTTAGAGAGTTATGGCCATTAGAAGTTGGAGAACCCAGGTTTGGGTAATGGACCCAAGTTTTTTTGATGGATAATGGTATGTGTTTTGATATATTTGAAGGAAATAATATTCTATATGGATAGTACATGTCATGCCATTTCTAGTGATATGTAGAACATCATATAACTCCTCACGGTTTGCGATTTATGGCGTTACGAAGTTGGAGGACCCTCATATGTTGTCTTGAAGCCCTAAAAGGTCAAAGAAGTCAAAGAGATTGCAAAGAATAAATTATTATTTAAATGATAAATTAAAGTGACAAAGTCAAGAAGGATTATTTAAATAATAAAGTGAAGTGACAAAATCAAAGAAGATTATTTAAATGATAAAGTAAGGTGACAAAGTCAAGGAGGAATATTTAAATGATAAAGTAATGGAGAACTTTCTAATTATGGAATGTGGTTAACCCTAAAAATGAGGAAAATAGGTTAAGTGACCTATAAATGCGTTAAGTGACCTAGAAATAGGTTAAGTGACCTATAAATGGGTTAAGTGACCTAGAAATGGGTTAAGTTACCTAGAAGATGGAGAGTATAAATAAGAGGCAAGGCTCTCTCATTTTTTATCACACTTGAGAATATTGAATATATATATATGATTGAGGTAACCAAAGGATATATAATCCGAATTTAATAGGGAAGGTGAAGAAAAGAAGGTCGGAATTCAAGGGAGGATAAATTCTTTTGATGATGCTTTCTAAGGTATGTTATTGACAGGTCATCTCACCATTTTCACAATAATTTTTTTTCTATAATGATTCAAACCATGCAATTAATAGGAAATTGAGGGAACATATAAAAGTATATGTGGTAAAAAATTCATGTTGTGGGTCATTGTATTTTTGGATTTACTCTCCGTAGCAAATAGGGTTTGTGGATAGTCCTGAAACTAGTCTAAAACATGTGTTTCGGGTAAAAAAATCATAACTTCTTCATAAAAGATCCAAATTCATTAAGACCAATTGTGTTGGTTAGAATATAGTCTATAGTATGTTGTGTAACAGTTTCAGATGCATTCAACAAATATTCTATGTCGGGCACGCTCTACAATCTTTCTCTCTAGAATAAGCCAAAATTCAGCAAGGTATGCCATTTTTTTATATAACTCCTTTTTTGAGAGGGTCCAAGTAGTGACATCTGGAGGAATTGCATATAAAAAAATGAAGAACATTTTGTACTACTTTAATATCTTTATTCATTACATGTACATAGTTATGATTATTTCAAGTTAGGGTTGTTGACTAATCCCAAACTAGTCATGTGAGACTAAAGAAAAGTTTGATGAAAATACTAGGCTCTTGTTGTGAAAGTTAAGGAAGGGTTGCAGGTATGTGATCATATACACTAGGTCTATTACATAGTTAGAAATCATATTTGGATGATGACATTTATGATGGATTTTGGTTAAGGTACATGTTGGGTACATGGCTGACACAAGTAGTTGATGAGTTGACATATATATGAGGTGTATAGTTGATGATGTTTGTACATATTAATGAGTCATAGTTGATGAGTAGTTGACACATGATTGGTTTATACTTGGTACATGGTTGGATGCACTTGTTTATGGTACAGGTTGGTGCATGGTTGATGCACTTGTTTATGGCACAAGTTGATTACAAGTTGAGGTACAAGTTGATGCATGGTTGATGCATGGTTCAGGTTTATTGGTATAGGTTTACAACAGTATATCTCA
>ML793137.1:530972-550979 GCA_009831015.1 Picea engelmannii
CTACCTCTGTTTTACAAGTTGCAACTTGTTTGAGAGCACCAACTCTCTAGTTTCTCTAGCACCCACTAGAAGGAAGCACCAACTCCCTGAATATTCCAGCACTAACTGGATGGAAGCACCAACTTATTGAATGTTCCATCACCAATTGGATGGAAGCACCAACTTCCCGTTACACAAGATTCATCCTTTATAACAGAGAACACTTGTTCTCCCTAGCACCACCCTGCCACCCTTGTTTCTCTGGATACAACTAGATGGAAGCTACAACTTCCTGTGTTCAAGATCCCACTTGAACCTTTGAGGACAACAGTCCTCCCGAGCACCTCCCAACCTCCCTAGAATATTAATGGCTAAATAAACATTCAACTTTATAGATAAATCAATTCTTATCGATCTTTCTTTGTTCTGTAAATCTGGTCTACTGTACACTGTTCTACTGCTCTTCTCTTCTTCTGTTTGTTCAGCAGGTATACTCTGCATCAATTATTTCTCTCATTTTGTTCTGTTATTCTGCTCTGCATTTTCTCTTTCTGTTATTCTGCTATTCTTCTACTCTTTCTGTCATTCTACTCATCTTCTTCTCTTTCTGTCATTCTGCTCTTATTCTCAATCTCCTCCTGCACCTCATCTCCTCTACATTTCTCACAGTTTCATTCTTTTTCCCATTCAAAAAAACCAACATGACACAGTCTCTTTCATCTTCTTTTATACACTCTAACATGACGGTTCAATTTCCCAACTGCTTAGGAAAAAAGACGACAACTGTCTAAGCAACTGAGACGCCAACTGAAATGCTAACTGATTTGCAATCATGAGTCCGTTTTGCTAACAAATTCCAAACTCAGGAGTTAATCTGTGAGAAAGAACAGTAACCCTCCGATCACAGTCAAGTTTTATCCGCACCGTTGGATGACTTTTATTATTCTTGCCTTTTTAAATTGGATTTCGGCATTCCTTATGTTCAATGTTCTTTTCACTTACAAATCCCGATTCACAAAATTCTGTAAAGCGGTCAGATCAACGATCCAGATCATGATCAGATCTGACGATTCAGATTAAGTCGGGAATTCGCTCATTGCGAAATCGAAATTCCTGACGTTCATAGTTTTTGTCACTTACAAATCCCGATCCCTGAAAGTCCGTGAGAGGTCAGATCAACGGTCCAGATCATTTCTTGATCTGACGGTAAAGATTCAATCACGATTTCACATATCGCGAAATCAACGTTCCTGTGGTGAATGTTCTTGTCACTTCCAAATCCCGATCAACGGAACTCCAATAAGGAGTTAAATCAATGGTCCAGATCACTTCTTATCTTAACGGATGCGATTAAATAGAGAAATCGCACATCGCGATTTTAAGGTTCTTGTTGTCAAGTGATTTTGACATTTCAAAGTCCCGATCCCTGATACTCCATGAAGAAAATCAACGGTCGAGATCTCATTATCAATTCAATGGCTGCGATTGAATCGCGATATCGCATATCGCGAAATTGGGGTTCTTGATGTCAAGTGTTCTTGTCACTTCAAAGTCTCGATCCCCGATATTGACTGGAATTAACGGTCCAGATCAAAGCTTGATCTGACGGATCAGATTTCATCGCGATTTTGCATATTGTGATTACACCCACTTCTCCTTGTACTTTAAAGAGTGTGCAGGTTATCCTTGATCTGACGATGGTCGGGTCTTGCTCTTGGATCTAACAACTGATCTCTGTCCTCCTCTTTAGTGCACTCGTCTTGTCTTCATTTAGATATGACGGCCCTCGTTCTTTCGGGAAATTTGAATGGGATCCAACGGTTACTGACTCTTCTCCTCCTGATTATTGTTGCGCTGCTATTCATTACTGTTGTAGTCAAGTCATCACCACAACCACAATTTTACTTGCCATCAATGACAAGTATACACTACCTGTAAATATGCTAACAATCCTCTGTACATTGTTCATGCCATTCGCTGTCTGTTACATATTTACCAACATGGTTTTGGCCACCTTCAGGTTGTAGCCGAAGAACATAGGTGATTGTAGCCTCCTTCTGGTTGTAGCCAGAGAATTGGGGAGTTGGATCTTCCCTTAGGTTGTAGCATGAAAAACTAGGGGATTGGAGCCTCCTTCCAGTTGCTGCTGGAAAACAAAGGAAGTTGGTTCTTCCAATGAACGTATTTCTTCAAGACATATAAGAAAAACCATTATGTGGTTTTCTCCCTCTTTAGGTTTCCATGTAAAACACTGGTGTATTGTGTATTGTGTATGATTGTTCATTTTTTCATTGCTTATTTACTCTGTAGTTATTGGATGATAATGCTACATTGATATACCACTTGGATTATTTTGTCAAAAAGGTTTAAATTGCTCTATTACTGATTCATCCCCCCTCTAAGTAATCCAACAATTAGTATCAGAGATGGTTCCTTCAGGAAATAGTTTAACCACTGGAAGGAGATCATGGATTATTATGAGAATGGAGTACCAATATTTAATAGTCACAATGGTTTTAAGTATGAGACGTGGAGCATAAGGAAGGAATTGTTTTTACAGGAACATGGACATTATATTTGGCTATCATTTTTTATAGGATATTATAGTTCAAAATGGGAAAAGACTGCAACCAAGAAGGAATTGAGGAAGAATAACAAAATAGAAATGGATTTCATCTGGGAAGGATTACCTAATCTAGTAAGAGAAAATGTTGGTAAATTTTCATCAAAAAAAGAGCTTTGGGATAAGTTACATAACATATATTCTTCACCCATCATAGATTCAAAAAATGTCAAAGAATATGCAGATACAAATCAAGAATAATTATGTTCACCATGTCAAGCAGATTCAGAAGATGAAGTGCACATAATCACCAGGGGTATGTTGTTTTGTTCTAATTGTGAAAAACATGGACATCTTGAAATAGAATGCCATGAAGGAAATGAGACAGAAAAACTAATTGAAAAGGAAGACAATTATGAAGAAGAATTGATTAGTGATTTAGATGAACTAAGAGAAGAAAACAATTCACTCAAGAAAGAATTGATGAAACAAAAGGAAGGTGTTCACATTTTTGAAGAAGCCCAACAAGTCATCGAGAACTTAAGAACTCATCTAGAAGAAGCAAGAAAGATCAAAGAAAATCTTGAATATCAAAAGCACTGTTTGGAAACCAACATAGAAGCACAGAAGGAAGAAGCATAAATGAGAGAGAAGATATTGATAGATCATCTTAAGAAAATACCTAACGATCTACACCAGCTTGAGGAAGAGTTTGGTCAAGAAGAGAAAGGACTTGAAGAAGAAACAATCACATTAAAAATTCGTCTTGAAGAAATGAAAAGAACAAAAGAAGTCATGAAGTCTCACATAATGAAGAAATAAGAAGAGGTTGAGAAGCTTGAAGAAGAAGTTGTCACATTGAGAAGTAAATTATTTAAGCTCAACAAGAACGTTGAAGAGACAGAAACATCCACATCAGTTATAGAGGATGAAGAGAAGTAATCTAGGTTGCTAGAAAAGAAGAATGAAAAAAATAGAAAGATTTATGCAGAAGTACTCAAAGGAAAGAATCATGGTCAACCAGAATATAAGAAAACTATTAAAGATATATCTTCAAGAAGACCATCAATGTTCAATCCACAAAGAAGCTTCAATCATGATCATGATGAGTCAAGGAAACAATTCAAAAGGACTACGCCACACAGAAGATCATTCACTCCCACGTATGCAAATTTATTTTATGATCATTGTTTTTATTGTACTAAATTTAGACATAAGGTTGCATATTGTAGGGATTATAAAAGAAATGTTTAAGCAAGAAGTGCCTATGTGGTCTCACGTAACATTGAGTGTTACAAATGTCATAACTATGGACACATAGCCAGTGATTTAAGAAGCATGATCAATACTTCCATGAAAGAGAATATTGATATCAGATATAAGAAAGTATGGATAAGAAAACATGAAGAACAAGTGAACAAAGAACAAGTACCAGAGATCCCAATATTGGAAATAAAACGAGATGAAGAAAATTCTATAGAGAAAAAAAAAGATGTCATATACATAAAGGTTTGGAAAATAAATGAAAGAAAGGAAGGACAAGTAAATAAGGAACAGGTTCAAGAGATTGTACTTTCAGGATTTGTAGTGAAATATGAATCCACAGACAGAAAGAAAGAAGTAAGATCTCAAAAGATAATGAATCTACCAATGAACATGATGATGAATCTACCAATGAAGATGAAGATGAATACACATCAAAGAAGGAATTGTTTTGAGCCATCAGGCTTAGAGACTCCCAAGTAATATGAATATTAGATAGGGGGAGTCTATGCGATAGCTATGACAGGCCAAAGAACCATCCTTCGAGTAGCTTGTAGAGTTTAAGAAGACATATTCAAAGCAATCAATTAGAAGAAGTACAGTTTGATAGAATAATCAAGACTTCATGATAGTATAGTGATAAATGGGTTAGCATTATGGACATTTGCGCAAGTAGAGTCTTGGATGGTATGGACAGAGATGGATTCACAAGAACACTTAGCAGGTTTGGATATATATATGATAGTTGACGAGAGCATGGATTCATAGATTGGTTCAGAGAGTGGTTTAGAGACAAAGGAACATTATCATAATGGATGATAATTACATAGGAAATGGCTCGAACAATGCTAATGGATTCCAAATTGACAGATATTTTTTGGAAACATCTAGTGCATACATCAGTTCGCATTCAAAAAAAAGTAATGCTCAGAAAAAACAATGACAAAAATCCCTATGAACTATGGAAAGGAAGCACAAACACCAACCTCTACATCAAGGTAACTCAAGATAATATTTTATTAATTGAAATTTATGTTGATGATATTGTTTTGGAAGTACTAATGACAAGTTAAACCAAAAATTTGCAAAGGATATGTAGAATGAATTTGAAATGTCACTACTTGGAGAACTATCCTTCTTTTTGGGTCATCAGATATGCCAAAGAAACGAAGGAATTTTTATTTCTCAAACTAAGTATATCAAATAAATGCTAAAGAGGTTCGGAATGAAAGATTGCAAACCAATTACCACTCCTATGCAAACCAATTTCAAGTTGAGCAAAGATGATGATTGAAAGTCTACAGACAAGATGCAATACAGGTCAATGACTGATAACTTACTATATGTGACAACATCGAGACTAGATGTAATGCAGGCAGTTGGACAGGTGGCACGATTTCAAGCAACACCAAAGGAATCACATGTATTAACAGTGAAGAGGATTTTCATATATCTCAAAGGAACATAAGTGTTTGGTTTATGGTATCCAAAAGGAAAGGATCTATCACTTATTTCCTACGCAGATGCATATTGGGCAGGTTTCATTGATGACCGACGAAGCACCAGTGGAGCAATGTTCTACTTGGGTGAGTGTTTAGTATCTTGGCTAAGCAAGAAACAATCATCAATATCCTTATCTACAGTCGGGGCATAGTATATTGCAGCAACAACATGTTGTACATGGGTTCTATGGATGAAACAAACTTTCACAGATATACAGGTTGAGTGTGATGAGCCCATTCCAATCTATTTTGATAATACAAGCACCATCAGTATCTCAAAAAAATGGTTATGCACTCCAAGACGAAGCACATTCCAATCAAGTATCACTTTCTACGAGAATATGTTGTAGAGAAGAACATCAGAGTTGAATATGTGGGAACAAAAGAACAAGTGGCATACATCTTTACAAAACTACTTCCACGGGAATCCCTTGAATATATTCGTCGGAGACTAGGAGTAATTTCTACTCCAATGATTATATTATATGTCTTAGATGTACACGAGGAAGCACCATAAATAGGAAAAAGGGGGAGAGATTTATCATATGCAAAGGTAAATGCTTGGAGAGAGAGCATAGATGCATGTTTCCAAAGGGAGAGATTGTCACAAGGGAAGAATGATCGATATGAATTTAGAGTGATACTCTTTCTGAAAGGGGGAGATATTATTCATATGAAGGGAAAGAGAGTAATCAGAGAATTATAAACACAAAGAAAATTCAAAGGCACGTTGACAGGGGGAGCAACCCCAAGGAGAGTTCAGTCAGGGGGAGCAGCCCCAAAAGGAGATACCCTTTGCCATTGATGCCAAAGGGGGAGAAATAAAAACATTGATAAAGAGTATGAGCATGAATTTTATCATGATTAAGTGTTGCCATCAATGCCAAAGGGGGATATTGTCAAACAATTAGATTAGGTTGATGGAAAGTTGGTATGGATTGTTGTTTGTCATTGATGTCAACTATTGGAGAGTGATATTGTAGATTGATTTCAACTCTTAGTGATTGATGTCAACCCTTGGAGAAAGTCCGGTAGAGAATTTCGGTAGCACAAAGGTTTGGGTAATGGAACCAATGTTGTTTTGTGTATAATGGTAAGAGTTCCAATATATTTGAAGGTAAGACTATTCTAGATGGATAGTACATGTCATTCCATTTCTGGTGATATGTGGAAGGTCACATAACTCCTCACCGTTAGAGAGTTATGGCTATTAGAAGATGGAGAGCCCATGTTTGGGTAATGGACCCAAGTTTGTTTGATGGATAATGGTATGCATTTTTATATATTTGAAGGAAATACTATTATATATGGATAATACATGTCATGCCATTTCTGGTGGTATGTGGAACATCATATAAACCATCACGGTTTGAGATTTATGGTCTTACGAAGTTGAGGACCCTCATATGTTGGCTTGAAGCCCCCAAAGGTCAAAGAAGTCAAAGAGCTTGCAAAGAATAAATTATTATTTAAATGATAAAGTAAAGTGACAAAGTCAAGAAGGATTATTTAAATAATAAAGTGAAGTGACAAAATCAAAGAATATTATTTAAATGATAAAGTAAGGTGACAAAGTCAAGGAGGAATATTTAAATGATAAAGTAATGGATAACTTTCTAAGTATGGAAAGTGGTTAACCCTAAAATTGAGGAAAATAGATTAAGTGACCTAGAAATAGGTTAAGTGACCTAGAAATATGTTAAGTGACCTAAAAGATGGAGAGTATAAATAAGAGGCAAGGCTCTCTCATTTTATATCACACTCGAGAATATTGAATATATATATGTGACAGAGGTAACCAAAGGATATCTAATCCGAATTTCAGAGGTAAAGTGAAGAAAATAAGGCCACAATTCAAGGGAGGATAAATTCTTTTGATAATGCTTTCTAAGGTATGTTATTGACAGGTCATCTCACCATTTTCGCAATAATTTTTTTTTCCTAGAATGATTCAGATTGTGCAATTAATAGTACATTGATGGAACATATCCAAGTATCTGTGGCAATAAATTCATCTTGTGGGTCATTGTATTTTTGGAGTTACACTCCATGGAAAATAGGGTTTGTGGCTAGTCTTGAATCTAGTCTAAAACATGTGTTTCTAGTAAACACATCATAACTTCTTCATTAAAGATCCAAATTTAGTAAGACCAAATGTGTTGGTTAGAGAAAATTATGTAGTATGTTGTGTAACATTTTCAGACCCATTCAACAAATATTCATTGTGGGGCATGCTCTACAAGGTCACTCTCTATAATAGGCCAAATATCAGCAAGGTATGCCATTTTTTTATTTAACTCCTTTTCTGAGAGGTTCCAAGTAGTGACATATGGAGCAATTGCATATAAAAAACTGAAGAACATTGTGTACTACTTTCATATATTTATTCATTACATGTACATAGTTATTATTATTTCAAGTTAGGGTTGTTGACTAATCCCAAACTAGTCATGTGAGACTAAAGAAAAGTTTGATGAAAATGCTAGTCTCTTGTTGTGAAAGTTAAGGAAGGTTTGTAGGTATGTAATCATATACACTAGGTCTATTACAAAGTTTCAAATCATATTGGGATGATGAAATTTATGAGGGATTTTGGTTAAGGTACATGTTGGTTACATGGTTGACACAAGTGGTTGATGAGTTGGCACATACATGAGGTGTATAGTTGATGATGTTTGTACATATTGATGAGTCATAGTTGATGAGTATTTTACACATGATTGGTACATACTTGGTACATAGTTGGATGCACTTGTTTATGGTATAGGTTGATTACAGGTTGTTTGGTATAGGTTGGTGCATGGTTGATGCACTTGTTTATGGTACAAGTTGATTACAGGTTGATGTAGAAGTTGATGCATAGTTGATGCATGGTTCAAGTTTATTGGTATAGGTTTACAACAATATATCTCACAGTGATATTGTGACAGTGGTTCCATCATTCTACTTCTACTTCAGGGCGGTTGGACGGGGCAAGGATAGGTGGTTGTAGCCACCTTCCGTTTGTAGCCGAAGAACATAGGAGGTTGTAGCCTCCTATTGGTTGTAGCTAGAGAATTGGGGAGTTGGATATTCCCTCAGGATGTAGCCTGAGAAACTAGGGGGTTGGAGCCTCCTTCCAGTTTCTGCTAGAAAACAAAGGAAGTTGACACTTCCAAAGAATGTAATTCTTCAAGACATATAAGAAAAAACATTATGTGGTTTTCTCCCTCTTTGGGTTTCCACGTAAAACACTAGTGTATTGTGTATGTGTATGATTGTTCATTTGTTAATTTCTTATTTACTCTGTAGTTATTGGATGATAATGCTACATTGATATAATACTTGGATTATATGGGTAAAAATGATTAAATTTCTCTATTACAAATTCACCCCCCCTCTCAGTAATCCAACAATTGGTATTAGAGTTGATTCCTTCAGGAAATAGTTTAACCACTGGAAGGAGATCATGGATTATTCTGAGAATGGAGTACCAATGTTTAATGGTCAGAATGGTTTTAAGTATGAGATGTGGAGCATAAGGACAAAAGTATTTTTACAGGCACAAGGACATTATATTTGGCTATCAGTTGTTATAGGATATGATAGTTCAAAACATGAAAAGATTGCAACCAAGAAGGAATTGAGGAAGAATAACAAAATAGCAATGGATTTCTTATAGGAATGATTACCTATGCCGGTAAGAGAAAAGGTTGGTAAATGTTCATCAGAAAAAGAGCTTTGGGATAAGTTACATGACATATATTCTTCACCCATCACATATTAAGAAAATGTCAAAGAATATGCAGATACAAATCAATAATAATTATGTTCACCATGTCAAGTAGATTCAGAAGATGAAGAGTACATAATCATCAGAGGTGTGTTGTTTTTTTCTAATTGTGAAAAACATGGAAATCTTGAAATAGAATTCCATGAAGGAAATGAGATAGAAAAATTAATTGAAAAGGAAGACAATTATGAAGAAGAATTGATTAGTGATTTAGATGAAATAAGAGAAGAAAACAATTCACTCAAGAAATAATTGATGAAATAAAAGGAAAGTGTTCACATTTTTGAAGAAGCCCAATAGGTCATCGAGAACTTAAGAACTCGGATAGAAGAAGCCAGAAAAATCAAAGAAAATATAGAATATCAAAAGTAGTGTTTGGAAACCAACATAGCAGCACAGAAGGAAGAAGCAGAAATGAGAGAGATGATATTGACAGATCATCTTAAGGAAAGAACTAATGATCTAAACCATCTTGAGATAGAGTTTGGTCAAGAAGAGAAAGGACTTGAATAAGAAATAATCACATTAAAAATTAATCTTGAAGAAATGAAAAGAACAGAATGAGTCATGAAGTCTCAGATAATGAAGAAAGAAGAAGAGGTTGAGAAGCTTGAAGAAGAAGTTGTCCCATTGAGAAGTAAAATAGTCAAGCTCAACAAGAACGTTGAAGAAACAACAACATCCACATCATTTATAGAGGATGAAGAGAAGCACTCTAGGTTGCTAGAAAAGAAGAGTGAAGAAAATAGAAAGAGTTATGTAGAAGTAATCAAAGGAAGTATTCATGGTCAACTAGAATCTAAGAAAACTATTGAAGATACATCTTCAAGAAGACCATCCATGTTCAAGCCACAAAGAAGCTTCAATCATGATCAGGATCAGTCAAGGCAAAAATTTAGAAGGACTAAACCACAAAGAAGATCATTCACTCCCAGGTATGCAAATTTATTTTATGGTCATTGTTTTTATTGTACTAACTTTGGACATAAGGTTCTAGATTGCAGGGATTATAAAAGAAATGTTCAAGCAAGAAGTGCCTATGTGGTTGCACGTAACATTGAGTGTTATAAATTTCATAACTATGGACACATAGCCAGTGTTTAGAAACATGATCAACACTTCCATGAAAGAGAATGTTGATATCATATATAAGAAAGTATGGATAAGAAAACATGAAGAACAGGTGAACAAAGACCAGGTACCAGATATTCCAATATTGGAAATAAAATGAGATGAAGAAACTTCTACAGAGAAAAAGAAAGATGTCAGTTTAAGAAAGGTTTGGAAAATAACTAAAAGAAAGGAAGGACAACTAAATAAGGAACAGGTTCAAGAGATTGTACTTTCAGGCATTGTAGTGAAAGATGAATCCACAGATAGAAAGAAAGAAGTCAAAGCTCAGAGAGATAATGAATCTACCAATGAAGATGATGATGAAGATGAATACACATCAGAGCATGAATGGTTCCGAGCCATCTGGCTTAGAGACTCCCAAGTAATATGGATATTAGAAAGGGGGAGTCTATGTGATAGTTGTGACAGGACAAAGAACCATCCTTCGAGTAGCTTGCAGAGTTTGAGAAGACAGATTCAGAGCAATCAGTTAGCACAAGTATAATTTGATAGATTAATCAAGACTTCATGATAATATAGTGATAAATGGGTTAGCATTATGGACAATTGCGCAAATAGAGTCTTGGACAATATGGACAAAGATGGATTCGTAAGAAAACTTAGCAGGTTTGGACAGATATATGATAGTGGATGAGAGCATGAATTCATAGATTGGTTCATAGAGTGGTTCAAAGACAAAGGAACATTATCATAATGGATGATAATTACACAAGAAATGGCTCAAACAAATCTAATGGATTCCAAATTGATATATATTTTTTGGACAAATGCAGTGAATACATTGGCTCACATTCAAAACAGAGTAATGCTAAAAAATAACAATGACAAAACTCCCTACGAACTATGGAAAGGAAGCGCAGACAACAACCTCTACATCAATGTAACTCAAGGTAATATTTTAGTAATTGAAATTTATGTTGATGATATTTTTTTGGAAGTACTTGTTAGCAACATTACTTGTCTTAGGCATCGGGATATCCAGGTCTGCAGGTTGCAAGAGGAGTGCCCAAGCGTAGTGAATAGAAGAAGTCCTTTTCAGACTTAAAATCAAGTGAGTGGGCAAAATTATAGTGTCAATGGTTTGGATCCATCCATATGAGCATATCAACGGTTGGCGGGAAATTGCAAATAGAAAGGTGCACCGAAGATAATGCAATGGATGGCACCGATATTGTGTGCAGGGAAAGATAACAGCTGTCCATCCAGAGGACGCGTGGCACGAGATCCACTCACATCGACATTTAGGCAATCGGGAGTTCGAGGGGTAAAGGTTCCATGTTGTTCTATCTCTCAAAACCCCAAACCCCGAAAGCGCCGAAGGTGCTCAAAGTAGGGCCCGCAGTATCACAAGGCAATCTCAACCGTCTGTCCATAGGAGACACCTGGTGCAGAATTAGGCTCCTCGCCTATTCACTCATTGCAACTCCGATGCACAAAGAGCAGCTCCTTTATATCCCCGATGGGTGAGGTGTTAGGAGTGTCCAGGGCCCAGACCCACGACATCGTCAGGAGAGTTCAGAGCCTTCAGATCTAGAGGGATGCATGGCGCTAGATTAAGCCATCTCAGAGTTTCTCTCATCACGATTTCAAGAAGAAAGGATTAGCTCCTCCCCATTCGCGAACGCTGAAGGTTCCTTGGGAATGAGCACATGGTCACAGCCCGTGGTCACTTGGGAAAGAAAAGAGTTGTTCAAGAAGGGCCGAAGGCGTCGTGTATGTTCACATAAGGAATCACCACGATCTCCAAGTGCCATTTGATCTGACCTCGATCCTGGTTTTCACTTGGAGTAAATGAAGGCGAGAAAGGGGGGTTGAGGCCTCTCCTCATTCATTAAATGCGAGGAATGGAGGGTCTAGAAAGAAGACTGCTTGAGAGGGTCCTGTGTACCCATTTTTCCAGAGAAGCCATGCCGAGTTCTCGACTCGCCAAGGAGGTTTGCACACGCTAGCTTGGATCTTAATGGCTCAGCTACTTCCCTTGCAGGAGCCATGTGCAGTTAAGGTGGTGTCTGACAAAGAATAGCCGTCCGATTTGGCCGAGGTGACACCAAGTCTTGGGTGCATGATCGGCCAGAGTCCGCATGCACAGACTGTCATAAGACATGCAGACGCAATGTTTTTAATGCAACATCTTGTTTTTGCTGTTGTTGTTGTTTTTGAGTATATGTAGGCATTTTCACTATTTTTGTAAGGGTTGATGGTTGAGCTAGGCTCCCGATTGTAAAGTTTTAATGCAGCGTTGGTCGCTCTAGTTAATGTATAAGGCATTGGAGACTTCTTACTTTATGGATGTTAGCCTCTTTTCCATCTCTTTGTTTACTATGTTAGAACAACTCAGAATTGGAGGATCTAGTCGAGTTGTAGCTGTTATAGGATGATGTAGGTTAGATCACTGTAACATTTTCATTGTTTCTAATCGGTTCCTGTGATTTTCTTAGTGTTGAATGACTTCGAATTGGAGGATCCAGTCGAGTCACCCCTCAGCTCCTTGAAACTCTAGACCAAGAGGATCTTGGCTTCTGAGTTTTTCTTCCTCAAGCTTCCGAAGGCCTGTTGCCCGAGGCAGTCTTTCTCACCCTTCTCACAAGTCTTCCATATACCACCCTTTAATCAACATACTGATGGAAGTTGGATCAAGACCTCCCTTGCTTTCTACATACCAGACCCTGGTTCATGTGTCAATGTCGCTTTCCTGGATCTCTTTCCATTTGACCACCCCCATTTATTAAATCGTGACATAAAAACTGATGGGCGTCGGACTCTGCTCCTACATGCAATCTAGGAGTGACTTCTGACGCCAACAGTGCTAATGACAGGTTAAGCCAAAAATTTGCAAAGGATATGAAGAATGAATTTGAAATGTCATTACTTGGAGAACTATCCTTCTATTTGGGTCTTCAGATATGTCAAAGAAACCAAGGTATTTTTATTTCTCAAAATAAGTATATCAAAGAAATGCTAAAGAGGTTTGGAATGGAAGATTGCAACCCATTTACCACTCCTATGCAAACCAGTTGCAAGTTGAGCAAAGATGATGATTCAAAGTCTACAAACTAGAGGCAATACAAGTCAATGATTGATAGCTTACTATATATGACAACATCCAAACCAGATGTAATGCAGGAAGTTGGACAGGTGGAACGATTTCAAGCAGCACCAAAGGAATCACATGTATTATCAGTGAAGAGGATTTTGAGATATCTCATAGGAACATAAGAGTTTGGATTATGGTATCCAAAAGGAAAGGATATATCACTTATTTCCTACACAGATACAAATTGGGCAGGTTGTATTGATGACCGACGAAGCACCAGTGGAGAAACGTTCTACTTGGGTGAGTGTTTAGCATCTTGGATAAGCAAGAAACAATCATCAATATCATTATCTACATCCGAGGCATACTATATTTCAGAAACAACATGTGGTACACAGGTTCTATGGATGAAACAAACTTTGACATATATACAGGTTGAGTATGATGAGCCCATTCCAATCTATTGTGATAATACAAGTGCCATCAGTATCTCAAAAAACCCAGTGATGCACTCCAAGACAAAGCACATTCCAATAAAGTATCACTTTCTATGGGAACAAGTTGTAGAGAAGAACATCATAGTTGAATATGTGGGAACTGTTATCCCCGTTTTCTAGGGATAACTATGAGATCATGTCTCGAGGCCCACAGGTCCTAGACATGGACTACCGAGAGAAAGATTGACCTGAGCATGGCCTTGGAGGGCCCATCCTTCTTCTTCTTCACCAGATTTTTCCTATCAGAAGCAACAATATCCATCACCATCGACTTGGACTTGCATCATAGAAGACTCTTGCTCCATGAGGTAATTGGTCCAGGTATCATGGTATGTGTCATGTTTGATCATTATAACTTTCTTATATATGCACCAGGTTCCTTACATTTCTGATAACTTCTTGGATATTACACTAACCCACTTGAACATTGTTGGGGGGATTAATGGGGTTCCCCAGCAAGTTTGTATCCATGGGTTTTGGTTATCCACCAAGGGGGATTTGAAGAGCCATCGTCCTCTCCCACCATACTATCACTTTACACCTTATCTCCCATACATTCATCCCATTCCCTTAGTCAAGGAATTATGATGACCTACTTGAGGGGTTACACTTCATCCTGTGGGAAGAAGGGGCTAAAGGCCCAGGGGGTAAAAGAAACTGGTAAAAGATAAAATCTGTATGGAATAAAACCTAGAGATGTTTCACCCAGGGATCCCTGAGAAGGCAATAAAAGGCCTCTCGGTAAGAAACAAAAGGGACCCGAAGAAAAACAATAAAACAAGACCTAACCAAGAGGATGGGAGGTCTCATCACAAGCCGACCCATTATGTTCATAGGTATCCAACAGTATGACATTGCCATTATCTGGTTACCATGCCAGGGAAATGACCTCTGGTTGCAAGGCCAAGGGAAAGGGGGTCTCATCAGGAGCCAACCTTATCATTTATGCAAAAATACCAGTGGGTAACACTATCAGCTCTAGTCACCATGCCAAGGCAGTGTCCTCTGGTCAGACCTTGAAGTAAAAAGAAAGAAAAATCAATAAATAAAGAATAAAGGCAATAAAAGGGCTTGGAAAAAGTGCATCCATGACGGGTACAACTCACCTCCTATAAAGGCACCCACGGACAATACCTACCCCTGGTCTTCACTATGACTGGACATCCTTAGATCATATTACTTCATGAAACATGGCTTGAATAATCTTCTCTGGAAACTTTCCTCTTCTTATGGATACCAGCCCAATAGGTTGTTCTGTCTATTTCTTCAACTTTGTATAGTAGATTAGTGTAATGTCTTTGAGATATTAGAGGATATGATAGGGGTTTTATGCATGTATTTGATAAATTTAATGATGAAATATGATTGACATTGCTATGATCCCAAGGACTGATGAGCCCATGGAGGGCGAATTTTTTGATGTGCAGGACCATACCTGATGGACAGGTACAAGTGGAGTGGTACACATGGGGATATGATTAGCTCGGACCTCCATGGGGCTGAAGATCCCATCAGATGGTTGTTGGGATGGCAGAGATAGGACAACGCTATGATGATCCTTTGTACGAGAAGAAAGAAGGACGTTCCACCCAGGACACTTTGGCAGAGCCCGACCTAAGGGGGATCACCCACTTCAGATGGAACGCTTGCCCCTTGATGGACAGGACGTCACCTAGAAGAGCAGGATGTTATCCCAAGCATGTGGCAGTGTGACAAGGCTATTTGGTACGTGTGGCAGCTTGGAGGAGCCCTAGAAGGGCCAATGTTTGGCTTCTGGATGTTGGATATGCCCCAAAAGGGCCAACGTCTCCCTCAGAAGGGATTGATGTCCCACTTTTGCTCATATTATGTCATTTTTCTAGCAGTTAATGCAAAAATAGTGTAAATTTTGTAGTCAGCCTTATCGACTGTTTTAATGAATTATTTTTTTAATTGAAAGGTCATGGATTGGTATAAATTGAGGACGTTTTTCCTCATTTTGAACATAACACAACTCACTCTCTTGTGAGATCTTCAAACTTGCGCCCTAGTTTGGTGCTCTTGGACTTTTAAAGTGAGGCGCAAGTCTTCTTGGAGGATTTATCTTGGCATTTATGGTGTTTCTCTCATGGAAGGTTTACAACTAGGGTTTGATTATGCATTCTTCATGATATGAAAGTGAATTTTTCATGCAAAACTTCTTAAGTGAATGGTTGTAGGCTTAATTTCTTACATTTTGCTATTATATTTCTATTATATTGTTGAATCTTGAAACCCTAGGTAGCAAGCACACTAGTAGGTCATTTCTATATGTCCCCATGTTTGAGAAATAGTTTTAGCCATTGATAAAGGAAGATATAGCCTAGCCGTTGCTACACTTTTCTCCCTTTTTTTGAGTTAGCATTAAAGTTATAGGTTGAAGAGAGGAGACGTACTAGGCCTAGTTGAATCTACACCTAGGGTTTTAACCTTCTAGGGTTTGAAAATCCTTTCTCTTGCAACAGTTTTCTCCCTTAAATATGTACTTTGAAGCTAGCCATTTTACCAAGTGTGTTTAGAGAAAGAGGAAGGAGCATGAGGCCTTGCTTAAGCAACACTGGAATGAGCCTCCTTACCTTAAGGTTTTGATTCTAGGGCCCTGCCATTGTAGCACCATAGAACCCTACCCTCCAATCTTTAAATTCTAAATCTTCCCAAGATCTTTTGCCCTTGCTTTTGACTCCATTTCACCCTAAGGCACTGGTTAGACTTACAACGTTGAGCTTGTAGTGTGCAAAATCATCTTTTAAAAACTTTAATCTTGAAACCCTAACTAACCCTAACACTACTAACCTAGGCTGACGTCATACTTGACGCAACAAGCCTTCTAACTAGTAATTAAGAAATCAATGATGATGTCAAGCATTTATTGAGCTATTGTTGAAAATACTGTTGGCTTGGTCATTATTATAGACATTTATGAATTGGTGATCTTGCATAGGCTATTTCGCAAAACGTTGACCTCATTTTTTCTATTATATTGCTTGTTAAATAAAATCAGATAGTCAAGAAGTACTAACCCTTTGAATTATAACCTACAAATATACATATAGTGTTGTTATTGTCTTGTTCCAGGCAGGTGTTCTCAACAGGGACTTCACTTCTTTATTGGCTGATTAGCCGGAATATCTGATACTGGTGGTAACTTGCGAGGAGGGATAACATTAACTCTTGACCTTTTATTATTTGCCTCTTCAAACCACAGGTTACCGGGGACGTCTCCCCTGGGCTAACCTCCCTAAACATAAAGAACCTCGCCATCGAGGTGACAGTGGGTGGGGAAGGTTCCTGTTACGCTAGTTTGTCCACTATCTTGTAGCCTATAACTTAAAATACAAACTACGTGATAACATTTTGGCACCGTTGACGGGGAACACTAAGTCAATCTTCCTCAACGACAAATCCTTTGGTAAGCATTGCCTCAAAGACCTTTCTCTTACAAGCTTATCTGGTGACTCCACTAGACCTTATTCCCTGTATTCTTTGGTAGTTTCAGGAAAACTATCTGTCGACTCCACTGATTTTTCTTAGGGTGCCACATTACCTTATGTGATATTTTCAAGATATGGGATCATGGCACACTGGGAACAAATGTATCCAAGTATTGATTTCAGAAGTTTTCAAGGATACCCAAATTACTTTGATACAAAATGGATAGACAAGTCTCCAATGTTTTTGGGCCTCCCAGCTCCTCATATAGTAAATTTTTTGGAGTATTTGAGCGAGATAAAGTTGGGAGGAGACGATGCTCTTATAAAATTGTTTTTTCTCACCCTGCCATCCTACTTACAAAAACGTTTTAAGAGTTGTTGCAAGGACAGGGGTATATCATCTTTCATATACCTCATCAGTAAGTTTATCGACCTTACTAAGCCAGATTGCCAAACATATGAAGATGTACTTCAAAACCTCATGGTAACCTTACACCCCAAAGGATTCATCACTGAGATTGTAGAATATCTCAGGAGGGCTTATCATGATCAATACCAAGAATCCTCTGATATAAGAAACAAGGTTTATGAAAACCATTATCAACCCCTTGAAGAGGAGAAAGATCTCTCCCATAATCCAATAGATTGCAACGAATATGTAACCAAAAATGTGAATTATGAGGATGAAGCACCAGTAATCACTCCTCAGTCTGATGAAGCTCTTCAAGATCTTGTCACTCCTGCACAAGATGAAGAGAATGAGGTAGGTCATTTTGATTCTTTTGATGATACCTTGTTCTATGACTCAGAGAATGAAGAAGGAGTGGAACCCTTGGATGAGCTAGATCCCCTATGTCTAAAGACTTAAGATGTAGAGGCAGATCTTCCACCTAATGATGCTATCCAAATACTTGAAGCTCTTGCACAGGAAGGATTAAGCGAGATAAATTGTTCCCCCTTCCAATTTTTTAGTGGTTCTTTGCCTTATGACACAGAGAGTGGAGAAGTATTGGATGTTTTGACTCCTCCATTTTATGATACTGATATTGACATAGCTGATCTTGACGAGTTCATACATGTTGGAAAACGTAGGTGGGATGCGTTTAGTTATGATACAGATCCCATCTATGACATAAAAGGTCATCCCCAAGTGTTGCCTTCGCAATTGTCACAACAAGCTCTTGAACAGTGGCAACAGGGAGATGAGATTTTTACTAACTCTCCGCAAACACCCAAGGTTGATCGAGTACAACATTTCACTGATGATTTCCGGTCTTACCTTGAAGCCTTTGATCAGTACTCCTCCGAGCACTTAAATTTACCCTGTGAAGATGACTATCAACTGCCACTATGCTCGGATTTTGATAGGAGTAAGAACATTGTTTGCCTAAAGAAGGATTCTCATGACTTTTCACTCCAGCCACCTGTCATTACTTTACCGTGCTTTTCCATTAAAGGTATAGTTGGGAAGTACCTTTTTATGTTGAGTTTCCTCCTAGGCAAACCCTAGACTCCAAGGGTTGGTTGGGTACTGCAAGTTCCAATCAGTTTTTCAACTTTCCCTTGATAGTTTGCCAGTCATCTGCTAAATCTTTGTCGATCCCTTCCTTGACTTCAGAGCGTGAGGATGTCCTAGGTAACCAGTTTACAGGCCCTTTGAGTCAGTTTTCTGAACCTTGTATTTTTCATGACCCTTTCTTGGATTGGATTGGGTACTTTTCTTAAAGATGGACTTGGCAGGATTTTATCCCTTCCGCCCGCCTCCATGAGTTAGATTCTGACTTCCCCGATGATATGATGTATATTCTAACTCATGACATTTTTGTGCTTGATTTATCACTGTTTTGGTTTACGATGAACCAAAAAGGTAGGTATCGAGGAATTTTGTTGGGTTGGCTTCACTAGTTGTTTGACTACACCAACATAAAACCAACAGGTAAGTACAGGTAAGTATTTCACTTTCTATTCACATTTATGATTACTCTATATACATATATGTTGTGTTTGCGGGGTGGCAATACCACCCCACCTTGTTACTAATGCTATTTTCGAGTGTGAGTAGGTCTGCAGGTTTATGCCAAAGATGCTGAGGTTCTTATGCGCTCTACGGTGAGCACATGTCCCCAAGTTGGAGCCAGATGTTATCCCCATTTTCTAGGGATAACTAGGAGATCATGTCTCGAGGCCCACAGGTCCTAGACATGGAGTACCGAGAGCAGGATTGACCTGAGCATGGCCCTGGAGGGCCAATCCTTCTTCTTCTTTGCCAGATTTGTCCTATCATTAGTAGCAGTATCCATCACCATCAGCTTGGACTTGCATCAAAGAAGACTCTTTCTCCATGAGGTAATTGGTCCAGGTATCATGGTATGTGTCATGTTTGATCATTATAACTTTCTTATATATGCATCAGGTTCCTTATATTTCTGATAACTGCTTGGATCTTACACTAACCCACTTGACCTTTGTTGGGGGGATTAATGGGGTGCCCTAGCAAGCTTGTATCCATGGGTTTTGGTTAGCCACCAGGGTGGATTTGAAGAGCCATCGTCCACTCCCACCATACTATCCCTTTACACCTTATCTCCCATAGATTCATACCATTCCCTTAGTCAGGGCATTAGGATGACCTACTTGAGGGGTTACACTTCGTCCTGTGGGAAGAAGGGGATAAAGGCCCAGGGGGTAAAAGCAGCCGGGAAAAGATAAAATCCGTATGGAATAAAACCTAGAGATGTTTCGCCCAGGGATCCCCGAGAAGGCAATAAAAGGCCTCTCGATAAGAAACAAAAGGGACCCGAAGAAAAACAATAA
>ML793138.1:0-16321 GCA_009831015.1 Picea engelmannii
GAGGCTCCATCTAACTTGTTCTCTGACTTCATAGAATAAGTCATGGCTTCTTTGACTTGGTCAAACCCTAGATTTGACCACAAACTCAAACTTCACGTCTTGGCTTGCTGAGAGTATCAGGAGATGCGCTAGGCTAGAGTGCATTGATCTATCTAGAGATTAGGTCAATCCATTCACTTAAGGTGCCTCAACAAGAGGATTAGGGTTTCTTCAACTGCTCTTGCTAGTAACCCTAGCAGCAGTGTCTTGGAAGTTGCTTCTGCTAGTAACCCTAGCGGTAGTTCCTCAGCGAGCTCAATATCCTAGCGGCTATGTTTCCTTCCAGCATTTAGACTGAATGAAGGAGGTGTGGGCCCATAACCTGTTAGAATATGAAATATGTGTGCTTGTTTTACCATTGGAAATACCCTTGTCACCCAACCATAGGTCGAAGCCACCCTCTGAGCACCTTAACCTTGACAAAGAATCATTCCGGAAGCAAACCCTAGGCTAAATAGCCAAACAAAGGGTAGTTTACATTTCCCAAGGATAGCGCACCAACAAGAGTTGATCAGATAGTCCAAACCCTAGCCAAGAGATAGTCCAAGCCAAACATGATATGCTAGCTGCAGCAACTGCAATGGCAGCTCTCCTCAAACCTGCGCACAAGACTGGGCACTGCAATTCTGAGACTGCCTACCAGAATGAGAACTAGCCTCCTGTATTTATACTAATTCTGGCTAACTACCTGGGCTGAATTCTCATTCTGGGTATCTTTCTGTTTAATATATATTATTATTTCTGGCCGACTTCTTCTCTTGGAGGCTAATAACCTAATATAAATTATCTTCTTGAGTCGACAAGTCTTCTAGGGTTATTAGCAAACTCAATAGGGTTTCTTCTTGATTCCCAGAGTATTCTATCCTTGTCAGGTTTACACATGGAGGTAAATACCTCCTGCAGCTACCATAATATCAACACAAGTTAGCACAGAACTACACCAGGAGGAGGAAAAAGGGCCTGAAATCTTCGGGTATCAGCAGAGTTTGCCCATAGTTTGGCCTGGGGTCTCTTGAGAGACTATGCGGGTGTTGAGAGGTCCTCATTTGCTATTTTTATCTCGAGGAATAAATTAGAGGCCTATGGATAACGCTTTGTGGTTCTAGCAGGGGTCGAAGAGTCGTTTCGGCTCAAAAATTTGAAGATCCTTGACCAGGACGTCACAGAACCCCCAGGAGGGAACGGGGGCTCCATCAAGTCTTTACTTCTTGAATACCATAAGCCAAATTCCAATGTTCCCTTCATATATCTAAATATTATTTTCATTTCTTGCACATGTGTCTCCTTTGGTGCAGATTGAAATCTTGCAACCAATCCTACTACTTGCATGATGTTTGGCCTTGATGTTGTCACATATAGTGAGCTGCCAATCATTGACTGTACAATGTTTGATTTTCTTCTGGAGATTCATCATATTTTCTCAACTTCCATTATGTGATCATGGGTGTATGCACAGTCTTCCATTCCAAATTCCTTCAACATTTCCTTGATATATTTGGTCTGGAAAATAAATATGCCTTTGTTGGATTGAGAAATATGAAAACCTAGAAATAATCAAAATTCTCCAAGCATGAACATCTCAAACTCTTTTTTTCATTTCTTCTACAAACTTTTGGCTCATTCTATAAACATCACTTCCAAAAAAAAATTCATCCACATAAACCACAACGATAAAAAGATCTTCATTATGTGTTTTGATGCAAACATTGTTGTCTGCAACTCCTCTCTTGAAACCTTGTTGTTGTAGGTATTTTTCAAGTCTTGAATACCAAGCTCTTAGAGATTTCTTTATTCCATAGTGTGCTTTCTTAAATCCTTCTGGTTGTTCAATATATACTTATTCTTCTATATTTCCATTTAGAAAGGTTGACTTCACATCCATTTGATAGACTTTGAAGTTCTTGAAACACGAAAATGCCAAAATCATTCGGATTGCTTCTATTCTTGCAACTAGAGAAAAGGTTTCTTCAAAGTCAATACCCTCAACTTGAACATACTCTTTATAGACTAATCTTGATTTATTTCTTGCTACTCGTCCATATTCCTCCAAATTATTTCTAAAGACCCATTTGGTGCCAATCACATTCTTGTATTTTGGTCTAGGCACAAGTTCCCTTGTCTCATTCTTCTCAATATGATTTAGTTATTCTTCCATAGCATTAACCCAATGTTTATCTTCACTAGCTTGTGTAAAATTCTTGGGCTCTATTTTAGATAGCAACTAAAAGTTCAATCTTCTTCTAGTTTGAATTCCTGCATATATTTCACCAAGAATCTAACTTTCTGGATGACTCTTTCGGACAATTATGGATGGTGTCTTTGGATATTGACATTATATTTCTTATTGTTCTTTCTTTTCTTGTTCTTTTTCGATTGTCTCTATTAGCACTCATATTTGCGGCGACAAAATTTTGGCAAGAATGGTGTTTTGGTAGAGCGTTGCATATTAATGGTCAATTATGTAGTGCTATGGTATTTTTTGCAGCATAATGTTTTTTTGTGTACGGGGTGAAAAGGTTTATTGTCTTGTTTATCAAAAGTTTGTGTGCCTTGATTATTGTGCCTAGTCCCATGTGGCATCGACATCACACATAAAAATCATACCTCAACTAAACCCAGTTCCTTTTGCACCATTGTTGATTGACAATCGTGAAAATAGGGTTAGGTTCAATGATAATGTGACTTCCCAAGTTGTTAGGGATGAAGGGTTTGTTCAAAGGGAACTTTTGAAATCCAGTCCAATCATGGTTACTTCCACCACAAAGTCAACTACAAACTATGATGCACATCATCCATCAACAAATTGTTTGTCATTACCAAATTCCTAATATGATTAAATTGCAGTTTGACCATGATCCAACCATTGAAATTCCTTTGGGAAGCAACTAATAGTTAAAAGGGGTCATTTACATAGAATAACAAGCAATGGAATTAGTTCTGGAGCATTTTTGCAGCATCAGAATGATGAAACCGAGATTTTGCAACAAGTTTCCTAGTTGTTGTGAAATTTTATTTTCATCATAACTTTAAAAATACAAACTGGGTTTTTCCCAAATTATTTTTGGAGAGGCATCATAGTGTCATTAATTTTCTGAAGAAAAAAAACAATACCAACCCAGTTCTCCATTTGGGAGAAAGGGTTGAATTACCAGTTTGTTGCGACATCTCCTTGTTGCTATGAAATTTCTTGTAGCTAAATGTTTTTGCTGTCAAATTAAAGAGCATATTACGAGCATATGGTGATTGATATAAATAAAATGAAAGAGGTTTTTCTCAAGAACAGGTTCATATACAAAAACCTCTCTCGATTTTTTCACAGGTGTCATGGTTTGGGAGATACAAAGGGATATTTACAGCATTTACAGATTTTTGCCAAATTTGATTAGTTAAAAACTAGACCCTAAAAAATAGGAGTTAGTTTGTAACTCCTTATTGAATGTGAAACCCTAACGATTTTGACCTGGTTGAGTTAGATTGAAATGTAATTCTATATATTATCATGAAGAGGATTGTAAAAGGGTGGGAGAGTTAAGTAAGAAAGAGATTGTTGGTGTTGTAATATTTTTTTATATTAATATAAATCTCTCAGACATAAGTACTTGGACTATATATTTTAGAGATTCCTTTTGTTGGCTATTTTGAGTTAGTTTTCTTGTGTTATGTACTCTTTTCTCTATTTTCATTGATTTTTTTTCTTTTGTATGTGGATAAATATTTTGTGGGTTAGAATTCATGGTTCATGCTCTATTCCTTCATGCAAGATCTCATTTTCAGTGTAAATAAGTTGATGCAAAAATTCACTTTAACAATGCTTTGTTTTTCCTTATTTTGTTTCCCCTATTCATCTATTCATCTTTAAAGATTAATTCTACCATTCATATTGCATATAGGATTCTAATATTTTTGTTCATATAACCAGTTCTATAATCTTTAACATTAATGTTACATTGATGACTCTGTGCCGAATGGGTGTTTCTCTTAGCCCTACCAACCATTTCATAAACTTTTCATCCACATAAAATCTAGCCCTTGTATTGATTGAAGAACTAGTAGGAGAGAGCCCTCTCTGGACTGGCAGGAGGCTAGCTTCCAGTCTGAAAGTAGGTTTGTGGTTACCTCTGAGATTTTCTTTTGCAGCCAATGAAATTTACAGAGTGATAACGGTCTCCTTTTGATGTTCATTTGTTTGTGACTTTTCCTCTTGAGGTATTGCTTCATCCACTCTTGCATCAATGTTATATACAACCTTGTGTAGTCTTTTTTTGTAGCATTTGTAGGCCTTGCTTCTAGATGCATAGCCAAGAAACATACCTTTATCTGTTTTGGAATCAAACTTGCCTAAATTATATTTGTTTCTCTTTATATATCACTTTCTCTTGAATACTTTGAAGTATTTCACCGTAGTTGGTATACCTTTTGATAATTCATAAGGTGTCTTGTTGTTTTTAACTCTAATTTGTTCTCTATTCAAAATGTATAATGTTGTGTTGATTGCTTCAATCCAAAAGGTATCTAGTAGTTTGGCTTCATTCAACATTGTTCTAGCCATTTCTTGTATAGTTATGTTTTTCATTTCTACAACTCCATTTTGATGTGGAGTCCTTGTTGCCAAAAAAATGTCTCTTGATTCCATGATTCTCACAAAATTCTTCAAATTCATAAGATGTAAACTCACCTCCTCTATCTGATCTTAAGCACTTGATTTTTAAATCAATCCCATTTTTAACTAGGGATTTGAAAGATTTACACTTCTCAAATGCTTCATATTTTTCTTTAAGAAATCAATAAGAAACATAAAATAAGAAACATAAAATAACTCTCAACCTTTAAATTTTGTGTTATTGTTGTCCCACAGAGGTATGTGTGTACAAGTTCCAATGGCTTTGATGTTGAGTACTCCTTTTTTTTTAAACTAAATCTCATTTGCTTCCTGTGCTGACATGGCTTGCAAATAGTGTCTCTAGGTTTTCATATCCTTGTCATATCTCTTACTGCTTGTGTCTTGTTGAGTTTTACCATATTTTCAAAGTTTATATGACTTGTCCTTCTATGCCATAACAATCCTTTGTCTACTTGTCCCATACAACATTTTTCTCCTTAGACTTCATTAAGAATGTATGCATTGCTCGGGGTTTTGTTTACATTTTCCAATAATGTTCATGAACCCGCTTTCCTTATTTCACATCCTTTAGAATGAAATGTGAGGTTGTAACTTTGATCACACATTTGACTGACACGTCATGATTGACACTTAGAACATTATGTTTTAACCCTTCAACATACAAGACATTGTGTTCTTAAGTATTTACATTATCAAGACTAATGATACCTTTTCCAAACTATCCTTGCATAAGCATCATCCCTAAAGGTAATTTTGCCTCCTTTTTCTTCCTTTAGGATTAAAATTAGTTTTGATCCCTTGTCATGTGTTTTGAGCATCCACTACCAATGTACCATTGGCTTCTTTTTTCTTGAGCATACATTGCAATTCCACATTCTTCTTTCTTTGGTTTTTTGTGCTTCCTGTTCCACACCTTTGTGTATTCTTCTCTATGCTTGGTAAGAACATATTCTTCCCTATTTTGTTTAGGAGACTTTCTTATGTTTCTTCTACAATCACATGTTATGTCTCCATAGTTATTGCACTTATAACATTTGACACTGTGATCAAGTAGGGGAGTAAACGAATTGTAGTTTCTCTCAACAAACCCAAGAGAACTTTTTGTTTTGTTTCTCACATAACCATTCTTTGAGGTTTTATAAGAAACTATATTTGTATCTCTCACATGATCACTTCTTTCATAATCTCTATAATCTATTGCTTTATGACCAAAATTATTGCAATAAAAACAATAGCCAAGAAAGAGATTTTGGTACCAGGTTGTGAAAGGTCTCGTTGGTGGAATGACTCTTATGAACTCATTCTTGTAAGAAGAATAAGATTATTTTTGGTCATGATTTCCTTTCTTGTTGCTACTTTCATTGTTGATGGATCCTTTGATAATATTGGCATATATTTTAGGATCCTATTCATTTTCCTTTTATGATGGATTTGTGACCTTATTGCTTGTATCTCCCCCGGGGGTCTTTTGTTTTTCGTCATAGCCAAGACCTATCTTGACAAATGGTGGCCTTTGGAAACTGAGAAAATTATCTAATATTTCAGTACTCTTTCCAAACTTCAAGCTTCTATTCAAATGATAAGTTGTTATCTCTAGCTCCTTTCTAGGGGAAAAATTTTCAGCTTCTAGCTTCTCGTAATTTTCTCCCTTTTCTTTCAGTTGGCTTCTTTCCACTCCTTCTATCCTTTTTTCCTCTTGATGCAGCAACAAATCCCTGCAACAATTATAGCACCTATAGGACTATGATATGCCTTCAGAATGCACAATGGAACTCATGTTTTGAACACGCAATATAAATTTCATTTAACGTTATCAAAGGTTGAAATATAAGAATTTAATTACAACCACAAGAACACAAACAGGCTGTGAATCCTTTCTTGGATCATTTATTTCAGAACCCCTCTAATTACAATGTTGTTAACAGATATAATCCTTCATCTCTTGATACATTCTTTTTTTGACCATGTTCTCTATGGTGATCTCAGTCACTTCAATCAAACCTAAGAGAAACTCCTCTTTTTCTCTTGACCGAGTGATCCCTACCCTTCAGTTCCTTTCCTCCTCCTTTTTATCCCCAGTTCTTCTCTTGTCAATTTGTTTCCATCCATTGAAGGAGATGAATAGTCATGATTGTTCGTTGCCTAATCGTTTCCAAACTCGAATTTCATTCCCTATTCCTTCACAAGCAATTATCACCTGGAATTTTATCTTCCTGGGATGCATGGAGTGGAATTGCAACATAATTTTTGAAGTGTGGAGTTTCAACAAAGAAGCTTGTAGTATGTATTTGCAACATATTACCTGTACCGTGGAGTTGCAACCTATTTCCTTTATTGTGGAGTTGCAGCATAAGAGTTGTATAACTTTCATTTGTCATTTGGGTACGAGTCACAACACTATTATTTGTAACAAGGAGTTGCAACACAAGTTGCAAGGTAGATTTGCAACCATCTTTATTCATTCTAATTTAAATTATACATAATTGAAATGTTTTTGGGTGATGCAGATTGCCCAGAACCAAAGATGTTCTTGCATCAGACACCCTTGGTAAGAAAAACATGAGCTCCCATATCATGTGGTTATTTCTCTAGAATATGAAGAGTTTCGTAGGCATATTAGTTATTCTTTAGAAACCCATAATTCAACCTCAGGCCCTCTATTTTTCCACTTGACTGAATATTCCAGATACTCCTTGTTGTGATTTTTTCTACCAATCCTCGTGGAAAACATTTCTTCCACTTCTTCAGCTTGCTTGACTAGTAATTAGTGTTCCCATCCATCTAGAGTACCTTCATCATCACATGTTTCTCCTTCATGAAACTCGTACATATCAACAACATTGAATGTTGGAGATATATCGAACTTTTCTAGAAGTTCCAACTGATTATAAGCATTATCAAAAAAATTCTTCAAGATTTTTCATGGTCCTATTTTCTTATACTTAATATTGTTATAGATACCTCTAGGAAATTGTTCCTTTACCAAGTGATCCATGACTAAATAACCTCCCTTAAATATTTTCTACCTTCACCATAGATTTGTACTATGTTTATATTAGTTATTACTTGCATGTAGTTTTTTCTTCACCTGCTCATGTAGTTCGTACATACTTTCTACAAAAAAAAAATCATCAACACTTATTTTATCTCCTAGATCCGATAAATCAACCAAATCTGCCACCCCTTTAGGTGACCTACCATAAACAATTTGAAATTGGATCTTTCTAATAGATATGTTCACTTAATCATTGTAAGCGAATTCAGCTTGTGCCAAAGCTAAATCCCATCGACTAGGATTTTCACCACTCAAACTTCTCAATAAGTTTCCTTAACTTTGGTTCACCACCTCGGTCTGCCCATGTGTTTGGGGATGATAGGCCGAACTATATAGCAACTTGGAAACCAACCTTTTCCAAAGTGTTATCCAAAAGTGACCAATAAATATTGTGTCTCTATCTGAAGTAATACTCCTCGGTAGGCTATGTAACCTTACCACATCTCTGAAAAATAAGGCAGCCACTTCACTAGCATCACTTATCTTCTTACATGCTACAAAATGTGCCATTTTTTAAAACCTATCTACTACCACCATCACAAAATCATACTTCATATGCATTATAGGTAGTCCGAAAATAAAATCCATGCTTACATCTTCCCACAATCCTTCAGGTACCGACAATGAGGTGTAAAGTCCTATATTCAGGCTTCTACCTTTGGCTAGTTGACAAACTCTACAACCCTCAACAAAATTTATGATGTCTTTGTAGATGTTGGGCCAAAAGTATCGTTCTTTCACCAACACTTTGGTCTTGTCCATGCCACAATGTCCTCCTAAACTTTCACTGTGTAACTTCTAATGAGATTAAACCCTAATGAACTCTATGGAATATATAATTGTTGGTTCTTAAACAAGAATTCTTCTTGAATGTGGTAATCCAAGAATGGTGTTCATTCCATACTCCATGGTTCTCTACATGCTTTCCAAACCTCTACAAAATCTGCATCCTCTTCATACAACCCTTTCACAGATTCCAAACTTACCACTGCAACTAACATGGTGTTTAACAATATTGTCCTCTGAATCAACACATCAACAACATTGTTTGATTTCCCTAACCTTTGTTTCAAAACAAACATATAAATTTATAAATAATATATCCATTTAGAATGCTTCTGATTCAATTTACCTTGGTTGTTTTTGTATTGCATCACCTTGTGATTAGTAAACAAAAAAAACTCGCTTGAAATCAATTAATGTCACCACTTCTTCCAAGCCTAGATGATTGCATACAATTCTTGATTATAAAAAAATTATTTCTCCCTTTCTTCATTCAACTTATCACTGAAAAATTCTATCGTTCTACCTTCTTGGCTCAAAAATTCTTCAATAGTTGTCCCACTTGCATCACAGTCTACTTGGATTACCTTATTGAAATCTAAAAGTGCTAACACTGGTGGTTCTGTCACTTTTTTATTCAATTCCTCAAATGAATTCATTGCTACTACCATCCACTGCAATGTTCCTTTCTTCATGCATTCAATAAGAGGTGCACAAATCTGATTTAAATTTCTAATGAAATTCCTATAAAAACTCCCCGGTCGATGGAAACTCCTCACATCAAAAGTAAATTTAGGCATCGGCCAATCTAAAATAACCTTTACCTTCTTAGAATCCATCTTTAAACCTTCTTTGGAAACCAAAAAACCCAAGTATACAAGATTTTTTTATAAAAGTGTACACTTCTTAAGATTTATCAACAATGCCTCCTCTTTCAATCGTTGTAACACTTTCTTCATGTGCTCAAAATGTTCTTCTTTGATCTTGTTGAAAATCAGAATGCCATCTAAGTATATGACAACAAATTGTCCCAAAAATGGTTTCAAAACTTCGTTCATCATCCTCATGAACGTGTTAGGTGCATTAGTTCACCCAAGTGGCATAACTAACCATTTGAACAACCCATCTTTTGTCTTGAACATTGTCTTCCATTCATCACCTTCCCTTATCCGAATTTGATGATAACCACTCTTCAAATCAATATTCATAAAGTACTCAATGCCACTCAAAAAGTCCATGAGATCTTACATCCTCAATAAAGGAAACTTGCACTTGATGGTAATATTATTAATAGCCTATGAATCTGTACACATCTGCCACTCACCATTCTTTTTCAGTGTCAAAATTGTTGATGTTGTGCAAGGACTCAAACTTTATCGAATTTATCCTCTGTCAAGTAACTCCTATACTTGTCTATTCACATCTTCACTCTTTGTTGAGGTCATTCGATAAGGTGATTTATTTGGCAAAGTCGATCCTGGTATTAAGTCGATCTGGTGCGATATACTTCTCTATGGAGGTAATCCTACTGGTAAATCATCTCGACTGATATAAATTTCATTTTTTCAGTCTCTTGAATCCTTTTTGGCATTATGGCCAAACAACAACCACTTTGTTTCTTCTCTCTTAGAAACTCTTTAGCAGAACCTAACATGACTCGGTTGTTCATGTTATGCATATTCTTGTTGTTACCATTTTTCATAACTTTTTTGCTATTGTTGTCCATACCCTTGCTATTATTGATGTCCATAACTTTGTTGTTATTGTTGTCCATATCCTTGTTGTTACTATTGTCCATATTCTTTTTCAACATTGGAACTAACTTATAATGTTTTCCATCCTTGAAGAATTCATATGAATTCTCTCTGTCATGTGGAATACCTTTCTATCAAACATCCATGGTCTCCCAAGGAATACATGACATGCATCCATATCTATTACGTCACATAAAATTTGTTCACTAAAACTCCCAATCTAGAAACTCAATCAACATTGTGTCATGACAGTCACTTGTTGTCCTTTTTGCAACCATGAAACTCGATATAGATTAGGATGAGGAATGCTTTCCAACTTCAATTTCTCCATTACTTCAGTGGATACCAACTTTTATATATTTCCACCATCTATGACAAGATGAAAACACTTATCCTGAATTTTACATTTGATTTTGAACACTCTCTTTCTCTACTTAGGTTATTTTGTTGCCTTTGTCTCAGGTGTTGTAACATAGGTTAAATTCTAGAAAAAATTCAAAAAAATAGTATGTATATTTTTTAAAATTCAAAAAAAATAGTATGTATATTTTTAAATTTTAATTTTCTTAGTAGTTTTAAGTTTATTTTTTTATTATTATTTGTTGTGTTTAAATTTTACTTTATTCTAGTTAACGTAAATTGTGATTTGATTAGTGTTAATTTTTATTTAGGTTTTATTTTACGTTTGAATAGGTAATATAGAAAAATATTAAATAAACTATAGTGTATTGTATTAATTTTGTACATGTATAGCTTTTATATTATTATAATTGTAAATGAAACTTTATAGTTTGAATATTGTATATTAATGAGAATTAATTGTATAGTTATATCTTGTATTTTTAGTTTTAACTTTAATAGTTTAATTTTTAATAAAGTTCAGTTTGTTTGTAGGTCAGAACAACGATTGGGCATGATTGATATTAAATCAACAGACGATACTCTATTCACGTTCCAACTTGCACGACGTATAATGGGAAGGCGTGGATGCAAAATTTTATACGCTAAATTCATACATGCCACGCGTCAAACACACATTTTATCACATTTCACCATGAGGCCTTTTCAAACCCGCTTAGCCAAATGCGAAAATGAATAAGTGCCTTCCACGTATCAAAGTAAAATAACAAATCTAATTTTGGTTTTAATTCCTTGTTATTTTATTGTCAAAGATTAAAATTCGAGCGCTCCTAACTCCAGTTCCAACTGACGAAGGTTTCCAATCATATCTTGTGTCATCTATCACTTAAACCGGTAATTATTCAAATCCTTATCTTTTTTTTATCTTGATTTAGCATGGATTTTGAACAAACCAATCAGTCAAGCAAGAATAAATCCCTAATTAGTGTAGAAGACAAAGGATTCCTTGACGATTATAAGGATACCTTCAACTCGAGGTTTTCCTTTTATTTTCTATAACTTTAAGCAACTTATTTACAGAACTTTAGTAATTTCATTGATCATTACCATGTCTAGGAGTCCAACCTGACTAAATTTTTTGTTCCGCAAGTTTACAATTTGCCCGAATTTGTTTCTTGGTGTGTTTCTTAATATACCTTGAGTAAAAGAACTATTGTTAGTAAATATGGTACTATGCTTTGTACTATCGATTCACAGTCAATCCTCGACATGCTAAAGTTATATGCAGATCCAGATGTTGAAGATTTAAACATAACAAAGCTTAACAATCAATATTTAACTCTAAATTCTCAGGATAGGATTACCTTGTTACAGGCATATTTATGCAAAGATTTGAGTTCACAATCAAACGACATCAACATTCAGAGTGATATATTTCCTCAGATATCCAGAAAGATAATTTCCATGATAGCCTCTATCCTAAGGTATGACAGTGATGAAACCATTGATTCATATATTATTGGTGTTATGGCTTCAATTTTTCCTACTACCCTTAAGCCATTAACCAACTTTGATTATTCCAGATTCCTAGCCAATAGAATACATATTCAATTGATGGAATTCCATAATACTCACTATTTTAGATACCAGTCATATTTTGTTCACTTATTCATGTATTCTCAATATTTAATATTTCGACACCTGTAGTTGCGGATAGAAGATGGAATGGGTAACCCAAACTCAATCATTCACTGGACTCCAATTATTAGGAAGAAAGTACATGATCCTCAATTTTATGAATTCAAAAATGTGTTCATGGTGGAAAAGGATCACTAGCCAACTCTATTTATGTTCACACCAATGATACATATTTATAGTACAATGGGCGATGCCACCTCATAGAGATATTTTCTCTAGATCCTAAAATAATGCATGATGACTAGGCTAGGCAATCTTAACTAACTCAATAGTCATCACTTGAGGATATATTACTAATATCCTAAATGAATATACAAATATAGGTGACAATTTAGACTTAGTGATTCGTTAAGGTAAGTCATAGGCTAACAATCCCCCCCTCAATTACAATTTCAATCAATAATGCCAGCAATAAAGCATAAACCGATATCAATTCCAAGTCTTCATAGTGAAACTCCTGAGCTGAGCCTCAATGAAGAACTGCCTGAAAAATTGTCAATCTAGATGATGAATGGTTCATCTGAAATGAACTGGAAAAGAGTTGAGATATGGAAGTGAACAACTGTAATATCTTAACATTTCCTGATTACTTGTCAATTTGATCATTTTTCCAAGTATTTTAGCTAGAAGAATCTAATGTCTTCTGCTAATTGGTGAACATGTAGCATCGCCACTCTACTATCAATGAATCATTTAAAGTTCTCTCTGAATCTGTGGTTTGGAATAACCATTGATCAATTGATACCATGTATTTGATGGTTTTTGGATAACCCCTAACCAATCTTGACACTTTCAGGTGTCCAACAACATCCCAATGTATAATGTGTATGATTCAATTGCAAGTCATTGAATCATAATCCTTCCAAAGTCTTCCATCTCTAGAAAATCTCACTATGTAATCATGTGAGCCAGGGTGCATGCAATTGTTTCACTTAATGTAAACTCCAATCTGATGAGAGAGAACCAAGAGAAGTGAATCAACTTCTAGTCTGACACATCCCTGATACCTGACAACTCAATCAAATGCCAAGCTGCAATGCATAAGGATCCTCTTGTCCTCTTCTAGGTCGAATGACCATCTATGTGAACCAAACATCCACATCATTGCTCTCAAAATCAAAATCAACATCCCAATTATGTATGATTCAACTTAAACGTATTGAACCATAATTTTGTTAAAGTTTGTCATCTATAGACCGCAGCTGCCCATTTGGAAAACTTCATGCCCATCTGGCACATTTGTTGTCGAAAATTTTAGTCTAACAACCAATTCCATCATCAATTCCCCCCTTTGTTAGCTGAAAGGAGAGACCACAAGTGGTTTCATGAACCATCGTCACTGGAATTTTGAAATCCCCCCCTTAAGGTGCATGAGATTTTCATAATTGTACTCCCCCCTTCTAGGCTCAAGAGAGTACCATACGTGTTCCATTTGAGAACAACACAAAGTGGGCATGTTGAAACAACCACATGTTATCTCATCTCGTGAGGGCCATGCTCGAAATCTACACCATAAGGGGACCACTTATGTGAGGTACAAAAATGTTATGTGCTACAAGATTGGTCTTTATTCGAGATTGAATTCTTTGGTAAGACTTATATAATCGCTTCGTTGTTGATGACACTGCCAAGGATAAATCCACTCGTAGTGAATCTTCAATCTTGCAGGTTTCTTCAACATTGAACATATGTCTAAAGAATGTTTATGCTTGCCACAATGTTGGCAAGGATGGAGATCAAAACATTGATTCTCCACGTGACCAACTCAATTATAGTGTTGGCATTTCACATTCTAATGTTGAATTGGAACAAGTGAAAGTGAATCTTCTTGAAGGAATCCATCACTTTGGAATTGGATTGATTTGGAATAATAAGGAATATGAAAGTTAACTTCTTTGTCATATCCAAGTCCTTTTCTAGTCTTGTTGTAGATGATTTCTTCCCAAGGTTTGATGATGGGCTTGGAAAGAGTATTCTGAACATGCTTCTTTGAAATCCGTGGAAGTGGATTTATTGCATGTTGTTTCTGTTGGACACACCTACCACACTTAGAGGGGGGGTGAATGAGTGTGGGGCTCTTTTTCCCAAAACTTCCCTCTTGCACAAAAACTCATCAATTAGCATTCAACATTTATTCATTACCCATTGTTGTGATTTATAACCAGTTAGATGTGAGCACATATCAGCAACATATATCATCAATATATCATCAACAAGTCACCACCACAATGAACACAAAGAACACAAGATGTATGTAAAATTTTCTTTTTATTATGGACTACAATCCTTGGGGTTTATCAGCAACAACTGAATAGAGTACAACTCTACAAGAGCACCAGCTCTATATGCAAGACTCGGCTTACATTCTCAGCACCAACTGAGATGAGGGAAAAATCCTCAACAGATATCAATCTATCAACAGGTACGCGACCTGTCAGTAGTGCATCCCGCATGTGCACGTGCCCTGGCTCACTACAACCCACATGTGAACACGGCCAGTGTATAATGTAACAAGAGTATGCTTCTGAGAAACTAGGGTTTTCCTTTTCTTCACATGCTCAGATCCTCTACAATTTGCAATCACTTTCTCTTCTGTCTTCCACTATCCAAACTGACCCATAGCCAGTCACAACACATCCAAGCTCTCCAATGGTTTGCTCATGCTCCACAACAAATCAATATGAATTTTATGTCAATCATGTATAAATAACTAGTATACCATAGAAATCATGTCACTACTGAATCACAAGAGTGTTGCTCACTCCATCAACCAAATCATCCAAACTGAGCCACATCATAGAAGCCATACCAAGAATGCCCTAAGCATTCACAACACATCAAACAATAGCATCCATCAAGACAATAATGTAACCATACCAGTGTCTTAGTGATATATCTGAGGCCATAGAATGTAGATCTGGAACCTGCCTCATCATCCAAGAGCTTGGCACCAGCTCAAACAAAAATCTCCATGATTTTATCTGCTCCACGCTCCCTGTACACAGTCAGCCTGTGTGTACACTCACCCTATACACAGCCAGCCCGCGTGTACATGCACCCTATACACAGATAGCCCGCATGGACATTAGAAATAGGTTTTCTGTGAATCTGAGACTTTTTCCGTCAAGATCTACGACATTGCCGAAACTTTGATGCATCCATGAGATCCTCCTCTCGCTCTCTTCCTCAGAATAGATCTTCAATCATGCTCAAGAGATCTACACCAATAGAATTCTCTCACAAGAAGCTCTCCATCAATACTCCACTAGATATTCACAAGAATCTCTCCATTGATCCACAAAAAGGATTCTTACTAAAAATGTGCATTTTACAAGAGATCCTAGATTCTTATTTATACTTTCCTCTTCTAGGTCACTTAACCCATTTTTAGGTTACTTAACCCATTTCTAGGTCACTTAACCTATTTTCCTTATTTTAGGGTTAACCACTTTCCATGAATAGAAAGTTCTCCAATACTTTATCATTTAAATATTCCTTCTTGATTTTGTCACTTCATTTTATCATTTAATTAATCTTTCTTGATTTGGTCACTTTACTTTATCATTTAAATAATGATTTCTTCTTTTCAAGCACTTTGACTTCTTTGACCTTTTGGGGCTTCAATCCATCATATGGGGGTCCTTCAACTTCGTAGAGCCATAACTCTCAAACTGTGAGGAGTTATGTGGCATTCCACATACCACTGGAAATGGCATGTCAAGCACTATCCATGTAGGATAGTTTCACCAACAGCTTCATTGATCTTCATCTCATTAATCCACATGAAAGCATGGGTCCTCCAACCATTCTTCTAGGATAAATCAATCCGTAAAGCGTCTTCCCGTGAGGGCTTTCACCATAAGGGGATCACTTTGGAGTTCATCCATTTGTGCACCTTATCAACCATGATAAGACAATAATGATTCATCTTTGCATCAATTCACCACTACATCATATATATAAACTATGCATCATGTATCAATGACAACTCATTGATCCATCTTCATCAAT
>ML793138.1:42475-137629 GCA_009831015.1 Picea engelmannii
GAACTGGACGAGGAAGGAAAAATCATATTGGAGCCTGAAGCCATCACTGACACAAGAATTCGCCAACTGAGGAATAGATCCATTTCAGAGTATCTCATTAAATGGAGGAAACTACCCACTGAAGATTCCACTTGGGAAGATGATTCTTTTATACAGAAGAATCCAGAGTTACTCAAGCGTTGCAGACAACACTTGTCTCAAGGGGAGGGGCATGTTAAGCCCTAATATTGGATCATTACCCCTTAATTGGGGAATATTAGATTAGTAATGTTATTTTATTTATGTCGGCTTTAGGCCATTAGTTGAATTATACCTCCTAGTCTCCTATATATACCAAGGAGACATTTTCATTTGGAATCATCTTGTACTTGAACATTTAAGTGGGGTAAAAGGAGGTTGCCCCCTCGAAGAGGCTTATTATCTGAAATTATCTCTTTTTCAAGGCGTTGAGTACTTTTCCTGAGGTTTTTCTATACTATATTGATGTTTGGTTCTTAACACCACCCCACTTGCTCTGTGTCTTTAAACGTTGTCCTATGCACCTGTCTCATCAAGATCAATTGCAAAACAACCATGACAACTGACAGCATATTGTTAGCCACTTATACTCTTTCAAATCTTACTGAAGCCACTACCATCCAAGTTGAAAACATTAGCAGCGATAACATCATAAATATGACTGAAAATGAGCTAATATGTTTGAAGTAATTGCATGACATTATCTTATATTGAAGCAAAGTATGATTGAACTTCCATTCTACAACCATATCATGTTCATGTTTAATATCAATTTCTTTATGTGGCACAATTATAGGTGTGTTTCTTGCATAAGATTCCTTCCTTAATTGTTCCATGGTTTTAAGAGATTGATTTACCTTTAAGTGATGAGCATGTACAACATATTCATTGTCTTCTTTAGTTAAGTGATATTGATTATGTTCCCTGTAAAATATTTCTTTGTGATCGTACAAATAAGGGATGCCTAAGACCATTCCACATCCATTGAGTGGCACCACATCACACGTTACCTCATCAACAAACCTTGATGAAATTGCAAAATTTAAAGTGAATTGCTTTGTTATGTGCAATTTATGATTGTTTCTTATCCATTTAAGTGAGTAAGGTTTATGATGCATCTTAGTGTTTAATTCCAATTGTTTAACCACTTCCTCTGAAATCAAGTTAGATTGAGATCCAGTATCCATCAATGTTTCGATCTTAGTATGTTTCATTATCACCCTTATGTGAAACAACTTGCATCTAGAATCATATCCATCACCAATTTTACCTGTCAAACCAACTATTGTGATCTTAGTCTCATCACATGAATCATATCCCAAGTCTATTGGTCATGTTGTTGTTGCAATTGTTTGCCTCCCTTTCCTTTCTTTTAACCATTCTGGTCTCTTCTCGGGATGCAATTTCCAGCAATGGTCATCATCATTCCCTTCTTTCTTACAATTATTGCAAGAGAGCTTCTCTTCCCTTCTTGTCGTTGAATTTGATTTCTTTCCATTCCCCTTCCTTTTGTCATCTTTCCTCGAAGACGATTCCCCTGATAAACCAACTCTTGTTTTCATTGCTTCAATGTATGTTGCTTGAACAGAAACCTCATCAAGATTAGTAGGCTCAAACATAAATACAGTGTTACAAATATGTGCAGGTAAACCTCTTACATACTTCATAATATTTTCTTGGGTATGTAATGGAATGTTTAACATTAATGCCATCTTACAAAATTCATCTATGTATTCTTGCACTATTTGTCCCTTTCTTAGTTTAATACCTTGCCATTCAATTAAATCCTTCTCTTTATAACCCAAAGGATAAAATTGTTTTCTAAGTGCAAAAACAAAATCTTGCCATGATGGAAATACATTGCCCACTTGTTGCGTACCATTTTTCAACTTTCGTTGCCACTAGATGAGTGTCATGCCTGCAAGACAAAATGATACCAACTTGATTTGAGTTATCTCATCCTTGATTTGTTGCACACTGCAATAAACTTCCATCTATCTGACCCAGTTACCAAGCCTCTCATCATTGACTTCACCATCATACATGGGAAATTCAAACTTCACATCAAGCTTAAGTAAAGGCCTATCGTGTTTATGTTTATGGGAATGTTTTCTTGCGGTGGATTTTGAACTTGTACTTGAAGAAGAAGAAATTGATGGAGAAGAAGGAGGTGAAGGAGGAGATTTAGGAGGATTCTCTCCTTCTTCACTTTTGTCTTGTTTGGAAGATTTCCCTTGGAAATGCCTCTTTTGTTCCAAGTAATCCTCATATAAGACCTTTACCATCTCAAACATGGAGAATAAAAAAATTTGCAGCTCAATCTCATTCTAAGACATGCCTTCTTCCAATGCCATATCCTCACTTTGAGAAGTCCTCTTTCTTGATCCAATCTCTGGATGCCCTTCTACAAGCTTTCCTTCACCATGATTCATTTTTTCCTTGGTAATCATGCAAACTCAAAAACCAACCGTCAACCTTCTTTAATACCACTTGATATGAAATGATCTTGTAAAGACTTGGTTAAGTTTGAAATCATGAGTTCACTTACCACTTAGGAATTGATTGAAAGAAGAATATATTAATGATATATTATAAAATCCATAATAAGAAATTCAGATCAGAATGTAAGCACAGATATCAGCAAACCATAAAATCAAAGTTGTTAACGGAGTTTGGCAAGATTGCCTACGTCTCTGGGCCTTTGTCTTAGTGGGTGAGGATTTTTTATTTCTCTTCAATGATTCAAAAATACATCATAAAAGTGTAAAATGGATTAAAAACTTGTCTGGTTGTGTTTTGATCGACCTCAAGAATCCAACACAATTGACGAAACTAAAAATGGTTGAGCATAGCTCCTGGAATTGGCCCGCAAATTTTCACTCCTCAATGGCTTCCCTGCATAAAAATGTCTTTGGATTTCAAATTCCTCGACATTTCTCTTGTTCTGAACCTCTATAATGTTGCTAAGAACCCATTGTTTATATATATATGAAGTGGGCATCAACCTCCCAACTTCCTCCAAAGATCTGGCCTCAAATCAGGCTCCAGATCTCCCAATAATGGGCAAAATCCATTAAAAATAGTTGAAATAACCCAAAAATACATAGTATAAGGTGAAAACCCACAAATGGCCAAATGTGTGCGCTATCCCCATGTCTTCGGGCTCCAAGTCATATGGGGTATGTCCATGTGTCCATAGGATGGGTGCACTCCTATTTCTTAGGCCCGACGCTGATCATATGGGCCATATGGCCTGGTGCTATGCTCCCACGCGCCCTTTCGGCTAACTTGCCCCTAGTCCACATCCCATGGTCATGGGCTAGGCCCCCACCAACTGGGGCCTATCCCAAACCACACGCTATATGCTAACTCAAAAGAATAATATGTCATATGGCATAACGAGCACCACATTAGCCCGATCAGTTCTCCCCCTTTCATGAAATCGTTGACACCCACAGAGGTCCAAGGTTTGAAACCCCCAGAAGCCATACAAAAATTTTGAACTAGCCGACATTGGAAAAATATGGGGTACCATGTGGTGGCCTCTGATTGGGCCACATGTCACCCTATGATTGGACCATACCACACAGTCAGCAATCCATTCACATACCACGTCACTTTCATACAGCCAAGTCACCTTCCATGTCACATGTCGTGCCATGTCATCATCTGTACTGCACAGTCACCCTACCATGTCAGCATTCATATAGCCATGCTATCATCTGTACTACTGCATGCCAGCCTGCTATTGGGCCACGTCATGTACGGACTTCCACATGTCATCTGTACAGTGCCATGTCTCCAATCCGTACAGGTGCCAACTCATCCCAAAAATTCCAAATTTGAGTGACATGTGTGACCTCTTGGTGATGCCACATCATCATGATGATGTCATCATGGCATCATGCTAATGTCACTTCTTGTACTACTGACATCAGCAGTATGGCCTATTGACTTTGACCAATTGACTTTTTTGCCTATTTGGGAAATCGATCAGAACGTGATATATTTCGCAAATGGCATCCATTTGTGAAAACAATTATATGGTCAGAATCAGTGTGACAAAACGGACACAATGGTGTTGGTTTCGTTTGATTATGAGAAACTTGATTTTTAGGCCTTCCTAGATCCATTTTGGATCACAACTAGAAGGAAGAAATATGGTTTACTTCCCTATCCACATCAATCAAAGCTAGATATTGAGAAGCTAATAAATCTTGGAAGTTGAGAGGATGTGTAATATTGCAGGAACAACAACAACAAGTTCCAACATAGCAGGCTAAGAAATTATCACAACAGACTTCCATTCTAGTTACGCCATCTCCTTTACATTTTCAAAATACATATAGAAGGAAGATGTTAGGGTCAACAGAATGAGTGACAGATTCAGAGCCTAGTGCTGCAAAGAAATTGAAAATGGGAGGATTAATAGAAGAAGAAGATCCAAACCTGCAGCCTGAAGTAGAGTCTTCCAAAACGGGGCAACCAATGATCATCGAGGTGGTGTCAACACTCAAAGAACACTTTTATATCCAACCTGATGTTCAACTAATGAAAATTGATAGTGAACCTTTCAAGAGGTTTATGGAAATTAAAGAGAAAGGGTTAGAAATCAAGCAAGATGTTTTTTCCCAAATGTATGACCTTGAAACTTCACATACCATAATTATTTCTACTATGGATTTTGAAAAGAGGAAGTTAAATATAGTGGTGTTGGAGACCAGGGAAAATAAAAGGACCAATATCAATTTTGATCTAAATTCTCTACATCCCATTAACAAAATGGACTTGCATAGGCCAACAAGGGAAATGGTTAACAGAGATATCATAACATCTACTTTAGGAATGAATAAATTGAAATTCGTGAAGGATAAGCTTACCAGTCAACTAAAGTGTGAAAAACTAGCAAATGAAATCAAAATGAAAAAGACAAATAGATAGAAAAATGGGTGATAGACTTGGGGGCATATCCAAAGGATGCAACATTTGTGCAAGCTTTAATTCCTACGAGGGACAAAGAAATTGAAGTGTTAAAGAAAAAACTCGAAATCCCTAGCGTAGATCATGTGAAAACACTTGATTTACAATCTATGCAACATGAGAAAGATACATTGGTCGAGCAAATGGCCTAGATGAAATGCCAATTGGAAAAATATGAAAGACAAATTGAACTCTTAAAGGGAGGAAACTCATCATATCAACCAAAAAAAAAATTAGTTGAACTATCCAAATCCTTACAATTCATTAACCAAAAAGTAGTTGATATTTAGAAACTAAAGAAAAAAATTGAGACTTTACAAGATCGGGCCAAAGACAAAGATAAAGTTATCAGTGAATATGAAAAGATAAAATCCAATTTAGTAGCGGAGGTTGAAAAATTGAAACACAAAAAGGATGGTAAAGATTATCTAATTGGAGAAAGACATCTAATATGGGTTCAGATTATAACATATACAAGTAAAATCTAGGAATGTTTCAAATTTGTAGATGAGGAAAGGACATTAATAGATGAAGCTGAAAAAGTTGCGCAACAATATTTTTTGGATTTGGGAAATAGTCCTTGGATAGTTGTTTGAATGATCAAATTCCTAAATACTCATTCCAAAAATGCATCGATAGCAAAATGAATTAGTAATAGAACTCAGAGAATTCTAGATATTGAAAGGGTCTTTACCAAAAGAAATCGTGTTCAACAGACTCAAAATAAATGTATAATGTTGAGAAATAATGTAGATACCTTCAATAATAGATTTGATAAATCGGAAAATATGGGTTTACCAACTGTCTGGGGTGAAAATGGTAAAATTCTTCCTCTTGAAACATACAAGAAAAATATTTTTGAGGTCAAAGAAGATGATAAAAATTTCAAGAAAATATCATATATGTTAAGTGGGAAAACTATTATGGACATGCTAGTTGATGATTTTTATGTTTTATGTCAAGTAAAAGAGTTATTTGTTGTTACTCCTACATATGAAAAGTATACAGATTTGGATATTGAATTCACGAAAATGAAGTCATTTCATTTCCCATCAAATGAGACGTGGCAACTCCTTCAACTTATCAACGAATAGTTGGTTCCAACAGCTTCAACAATGTCAACTAAAATTTAGGGAATCATTCTATTCTCAAATGAATATAATCTTATTTTGTAATGGTTGATTGTGTCAATGTAAATTAAAGGTTGAAAGACAACTTTTCCAACCAATTTTGGTTGTAGACACTTTTGTATAAAATAAGGAAAACTCGATGGAATCAGGGTTGGATTTTTGAACCAGAGACTTTCTGAAGTTTGAATAAAAATCAGTTTTGCAAGCAGTAAAGGATTCTTGGTTTTAATCGTTTGCATATGTGATCTTTCTCAGTAATTTTTTATTTCTAGTTTTCTTCCTTTCTTTCAAATGTATATGAGTTGATGCTAAAGACAATTTAGTACGACCACTATTGTCTACATCAAGCACTAGTTAAGGTTTCATATTTCATGGATTCAACTGTAAGTTAAATTTGTGACCCGTTTCTTTAATCTTATAATTTGTTTATGTTTTGAAATGTAATTTCACATGAACAAATAAAGCTCATTTATATTTTTCAGTGTTTTCTTCTATCAAAGACGACTTTGATATTTATCTTTAGATACATTATTTTTATCTTTGATTATGTTTTTCCACTATTCTGCCAATGATAATTTAAGTTGTGCCAAAGTATTAAGATCTAAGCCCTTTATGGTTTGACTATTAATAAAATAAATTTATCATAAAACATCACAGTCAAAACCAATATTAAACCCTTTGTTCTTATAACGGGTTTTAAAAACCAACCACCAATTTTTAAGATGTCCTTGAAATTGTTTCCCTAGCCAGGAAATATCTCAAGGAATACAACATCAAGCTTGAGCAAAAGTCTTTTCTACATCAGGTTTTCTCCTTTTTCTTACCGAAGTACTTACACATTCCCACCAGCAATGGATGTCTCATTTGCATAGGTGACTTATGTCCTAGCCTCATGTCTTCTCGCTACGTTCTGCCTCTCCGAACATTTTGATTCTTTGTGATGCTCTACTCCATAACTATAACATGTAATTACATACTTATCCAAAACCTCTACTCTGCCAATGCTTGTTCCTCCTCTTGCATTTTACTATTCATCTCTTGATCCTCCTTCTCATTATCTTTAGTATCCCTTGTTTTTTCTCTACCTCTTGTTCCTTTTCCCCGAAACTTCTGTCATAATCTTTTGTCAATCTTTTCTTCCACTTTCAAAGCAACCTGGTAGGATTCATATACATTATGAAATTAATGCATACTCCTCCCATCATGAATCTGGTACTTCAGTCCATTCATGTATCTTACCACTCTTTGATACTTAGGTTCTTTTATCCCTGACCTGAGTGACAACTTGAAGAATACTTCAGTATATTCACACATAGATGTCTCTTTCTGCTTGAGATTATATACTTGTCTACACAATTTATGTTGGTAATCAACAGGTAAAAATTTATCTTTGATTTTACTAACCATCTTCTTCCAAGTTTGAATCTTCTCTAATATATTATCTACTCTATCTTTTTGCAGCATATCCCACCAAAGTGCAGCATGTACTCTCAAACTTTTAATGGAAAAATGAACATGATTGGGATCTTGAACATTATCATACTCGAAGTATCTTCCGAGCTCTCCTATCCAATATATAAGAGTTTTATCCCTCATATTTCCATCATAGCACGAAAAATCAACCCTCACATGACCTATATTACCCAATAAGGATATCAAATGCACTATTGAGTCTCCTTCCTCAGCATTTTGTTCAACTTCAATATCTTCCTTAGATTCTGAATTTAACTCATCTTCTCCAATTCTTTTATTTTCCAACTCTTCTATTCTTCTTATTAATTCTTCTAGTTATCGATTCCTTGCACCTCCTTGTGTTGATCTTACTCTTTGTGGTGGCATACTTATGAGTTGTCTTTCAGCCCTCACTTGTACCAACATCCATAGACCTTAGCTCTGGGAACTGTTCTCTCACAACTCAGGAATTGAAACCGCTCGGATACCACTTGATGCAACAACAAAGCCCTGCAACAATTCTAGCACCTATGGGACTATGGTCTGCCTTCAAAATGAACGATGAAACTCATTTTTTAAACATGCAACATAAATTTCATTTATTGTTATCAAATATTGAAATTGAATAATTTAATTACAACCACAAGAACATAAACATGCTATGAATCCTTTCCTGGATCATTTATTTCAAAACTCCTCCGATTACAATGTGGTTAATAGATACAATCCTTCATCTCCTGATATAGTGTTTTTTGGACCCCGTTCTCTCTGGTGATATCAATCACTTCAATCGAACATGAGAGAAACACCTCATTTTTCTCTTGACTGAACAATCCCAACCCTTCATCTCCTTTCCTCCCACTTTTTATCCCCAATTCTTCTCTTGTCGATATGTTTCCATCCATTGAAGGATATGAGCAGTAATGATTTTTCACTTTCCATTCATTTCCCAATTCAAATTTCATTACCTCATCCTTCACCAGTGATTGTCACTTAGCGTTTTATCTTCCTAGGATGCATGGAGTGGAATTGCAGCATAATTTATATAGCTTGGAGTTCCAACAAAGAATCATGTAGCATGGAGTTGCATCATATTATTTGTAGAGTGGAGTTGAAACATATTTTTTTTTATCGTGGAGTTGCAACATAGGATTCACAACACAAGATTCAAGGTAGAGTTGCATCCATATGTATTCATCCTAATTGAACTTGTACATAATTGAAATGTTTTTGGGTGATTCAGATTTCTCGAAATCAAAGATGCTCCTACATCACCTCTTCTAGTTGAGTCTTCAGGATGATAACTATTTTTTTTGTTTCGTCAATATCATGATCCTTCTTTTCATATTTCTGTGATTTCTCTTTCTTATTTTTATTCTTTCTCCCGAGTCTATCTATTTCTTCTAAGGATCTATCGAGTTCTACTTCAGGTTTCACTTCCTCGTCAATATCTTCTTCTTTGAGAATCTTATTGTCTTCATTTTATTTATTAGTAGACTTTGTATCCATGTCTATGAAGAGGAATTGTTCTTTGTCAATATCAAAAACATATCCATCACTTTCTTCAGACGATTTATTGTCCTCTCTAGAGTAGAAACTCTTATTCTTAGTATATTTTCCTCTTTTTTGTCTATAAGGTTTTCTTTAATTGTTATGATCTTCTTTATCATTAATTTCCTCATCATCATTGTCTTCCCTTTTTTCATAATGATATTTTTCAGCAAAATTCCCTACTCTACCACAATTAAAACATTGGAAGGTAGGATTATCTTTTTATTTGTCAGATCCTCTTTTTATCTTTCTCACAAATTGTGCTTCTTCTATATATGATTCATGGTTGGAACAATCACAGAATGTGTGTCCTTTTTTCTTCTTTGATCCCATGTAACTCATCCATCGTCAATTTCTCCATATCCTTCATTTCTTCAATGGAAAAGACCTAGGCATCTAATCTTAAGGGGAGAGAACTTAGCACCTTTTTCACACTCATTGGCTCTTCAACCTTCTCTCCAAGTCCTCTGATGGTGTTGACAATTTTATCCACTCAAAGGAAATAGGCTACATAATTTTCTTTATATTTCATTTTCAAACTCTCTAATTATCTTCTATGAGTTTGGAGCTTTCCCTTCTTCACCTTGGCATCACCTTCATAGATGTTTTGAATTTTTTCCCAAGTATCTTTTTTTGATTCACAATGCATTACCTTGAAAAAATATAATTTTGATAGACCACACAAGATAGAATTCATGGCTTTTTCATTATGTTCACTATCCTTATTCCCAATATTATCTATTGGTAGAGTTTTGGGGGTTGTATACCCAGTCACGACTGATTGTCAAATATCAAACCCAAAATCCATTATATAATTTTGCATCCTTATACTCCATAATGCATGGTTTGTTTCATCAAACAATGGAGCCCTATTTGTAGAGAAACCTTATTGATTATCCATGTGTTCTCTCAATATTTATGTTCCAGTAGTTAGACTATTTCTAAAGGAACCCACTCTGATACCAATTTTTTAACTCATGCTTATACTGAGAGGTGGAGTGAATCAATATAAGATACTTTTTACTTTACTTAACCATTCATCAATAATTCATTAGAACATACAAACTCAAACCAAAATGCACAGAATTTAACATGGAAACCCTTGTGGGAGAAAACCACAAAAACTTATCTTTATAAATTTATATAGGCACCAACCTACTATTACAAAGCTTGTAGGAATGAACATACTAGAGACACCAATCTCCTCATCTGAGCATCAACTCAGAAAGATATTGTGTAGGAACCAAACTACTGGAGACACCAATCTCCTTAGTTGAACACCAACCTAGTAAGACATGTATTGGAACCAAACTAATATATTCATATAGAGATTACTTCTGACTTCACCCGAATTCTTCATACTTCATGTATTTCATATCATCATCATGCCCTTAACTTTTATGCTCCAACACCTCTATTTGCTTCATACCCCAAACATAGACTCAAACCCTAGTCAGATTTAGCCTTCATGCCCCAGTGAAACTCATAGCGTCATTCCCAGAATACAATCCCAAACTGCAACATCACAACTCAAAATATCTCAATTTGCATAATCATAGACCTTAGTCTTTCATAGTGCACCCTTAAAACTCCAATAAAACTCCCATTGCACACCTTGAGACCCCAAGAATACTCTCTAGATTCTCTTTCACACCTCATATCTCTTTTTTGCACCTCATACTTGATCTTCTTGCTTGGATGCTCTTCAAATGTGCACATCTATCCTGTATTTATATTTTTTTTGTTCTCACTTTTAGGGTCGACCTATAAAGACTAGTTGGGCCGACCTGAACTTTCTGGTTGGGTTTTCTGACAAAAAAAATCATATATCTTCATTCCTAAAGAGTTAGAGGGAGTTCCGCATACCATTGGAAATGTATCAGAATAATATTTCCAACCATATAACCTATGCTCCTATTTGAACTAGGTATTTAGATTGAAAATTCCTTCAAAGGTAGGGTATCTAAACTGAGCATCAAAAATCCAAAAATGATATTTCCAACAATCTCCATCTTGCAATATTTATCTTGGAAAAATGTAGTCTCCCCTTGTCTTTGACATCAATGACAACAATAATTCCAACAATGGGTCTTGTGCTTAGCATGGAAAATTATAAAACAAGGAGAAAAGCTTTCTTACATCATGCACGTGGAAGATTTGACATGAATTTTTGTTAGGCTTCACAAACTTTGCACATTCTATAAAAAGAGAGAAAATTTTGAGTATTTTTGCATGATAACAACTTTTATCAATCAAGTTGAAAATATGGAATCTAAAAAGGTGGAGAATGAAAAAATACACATTCTCCAATTTGAATCACTCAATTTGACCAAGAAATAAACCATAGGCGTGCATTTTAGTGAACGAAGAAAATTTTCATCAATTTTAGTGAAAAATACAAAAGTTGCCAACTTGGTAGTTAGATGCCAGCAAAGCAAGGTGAATTTGGGAATTCTGATATACAATTTTTGTTAGCAACACAAAAAACTACAAACTTCGGGTATTTTTTTATTTTCAAAAGGACACTTGCACAAATCTTGGCATGCATTTTTGTAAGCCCCCTCAAACAATTTTCTAGCCTATTTTAATATCGAACTTGGAATTTTGAGAAATTAATACAAATTCTACAACCTAGGTAATTTTTTGTAAACACTGAAAATATCAATGGTTGTAATCTTAATTTGAAAATTTAGGGTAGTTGAAAGGGGAAAATACAATGAACACAAACATAATATGAAGTTTCTAAATAGTCTCTTGTCATGGGATCCAAAGAATTGGGAAAAGGATCTATGAATGTAATGAGGCTTGAGATAAGTATCCATTGACTAAATGAAGTTGCAAATATTGTTGTTGAATATCTTTGTTGTAATTCTTTTGTGATAACAAACTATGTGTGTGAAATGTTTTTTTAAATTAATGAATTGATAGTTTCATGATTTGTTTTGAGTGCTTTAATTGTGTGAATTTAATCTACAATACCATAGGAAATGCATCACATATTTTCCAAAAATATATCCACTTTCAAGATATAATCCCAGGTACTTTTTCATTGATTTTGCACTTTTTAGGAAATGGAAGCAATTGTCACTAAAATGCACACCAATGTTTGTATATGGTTTCAAATCATGGTCTGAAAGTTGATATGGATTCCTCATAATATATCACATCATTACAGATGTTTATAATTCATGTTTCAATCCTAAAAAATCTTCAAATTTAAATGAAATTTCATTTCCCAAAACCAAGGTAGATGCAAGCCAAAATTCATAAAAAAATGCACTCCTAAGGCCAAAAATACTTTCCAATGGTTCATGGATCCTTATTAAACTATATCGTACCTAGTTATCCATGTTGAAAAATTGTTTGATCCAAGAATGCTCCAACATCATCATTCACGTGGAATTTGGCACCCCAACATGCACCAAGAGTTATGGTCCAAGCTAATAGAAAGATGTGGTGTATCATGAGTCATCATTTCCAAGGGTTATATCATGAAGGGAGTGCACATCTAGGCCTTGTAATGCATCTATACAAATTCAAATTCAAATTATAAAAACAACTAAATAGGAATTTCCTTGGCATGCATTTTGTATATGCCTGAAAATGTCAAAAATAGCCAAGTAGTCTCTTTGGTAGATCCAATTCAGGGAATTGGAGACCTTATTGAGAAAAGTGGGTATGAGGAATTATTATTCATTTGAAACATTCCATCTTAGTACCTTTTTTTCAACAATAGTACATATCTATATTTGGTGTGCATTTTTTTAGGCCATATCAACATGATTTGCAATCTTTTTCCAAGAAGCCAATTTTGATGTATTTTGTAACATGAAGTTTTTAATATTCAGATTGAAGATATAACATTGGGGGAAGGTATGAAATGTCATAAACAACACTATTCAAGTTTAATTGTTGATTTGATTTCTTATGCAAATAAGTTCATGCATTTTAGTGACAAATGTGTGCATTTTTCTAAGGTGTTAAAAAATAGGAAAAATATTTGAAAGTACCATTTTGGAAAACCTTTATCTTTCAAAAGGGGACAATTTTGAGCAATCTAGAAATGTAGTGTCATGTAACAACCAAAATATTAAATATTAGGAAAATAAATGGTATTTGGGTCAACCCCAAAATGATTTAACACAAGTCGAGAGGCTTCTTTGATCAAGGTTGATACTTAAGAGCCTTCAATTAATAGGTTGTTTCTCTCACATGTTGAATGGTATTAAACATTGTGTCTAGGGTAGTGTTCCATGGGTGTTCTCTTTCTTCGATAATAATCTCTTTGAGATAGGGAAGTATAGGAATAAACTTGTTGCACTCACTTACATGCAATTTTGATATCTTGGTGTGTATTTCATAGAGGATTGTTTGTTTGTTGGAAATAATATGTTTTTGCACCAATATTGGATTTTGATTAATTAATGGAGTCTCTAAGACATGGGAGTAAATTTATGATTTTTATTTGACATAATGGATGTGAGAAGGTAAGTATATGTTCAATGAAACTTTGCTTCATGAGTTATCATAGGAAAATGAATTACAACTAGAATGAATATATAAGTATAAACAACAATTGATACCATAATTAATTTTTAATGTATATCCTTTATGTCTTGTAAAGATGAACAAAGTAAAAATGTTGTAAGGTTTTCATTTTTGGAATTTTCTAGTCTATGTTTTGAAAAAGTGTAGTCCCTCAGAGGACTTGTTTTTATAATTTTGGAAGATTGTAATAAATAGATTTTAGGACAATTTGAACATAGAACAAAATTATCTCAAAAGTTGACAAACTAGCAAATGTATATTTTTATTTCAAACTTTGAAATATTATATATTTTTTTTCTTAGAAAAAAAAACATTGATAACACAACATTAGTATATCAAGACATAAACAATTTAATGTAACAAGTAATATATTCATCTATATCAAATAACAAAATTCACCATAGGTATTACACACACACACACACACACACACACACACACACACACACACACACACACACACACATATATATATATATATATATATATATATTAATGAAATATATAATGCTTACAACTCCAAATGGGGTCATTAGTCCTCATCCCTAATCCAAAACAACATTGGATGGGATCCCATTAGTGTGAATCGCATGAAAAGTGTACTTTTACATAAGGTTGTAGGCTATTATACAAATTATAGAAAAATTTAAATGTTTGTCCCATTGTCCATTTACCAAGAAGTTGAGTCGGATCACTTGAGCCTAAAGTTGGTTGATATCTATAACAAAAGGTTGGCCATGTACATAAAATATCATTTTTAAGATCCTTGTAGTATTCTATGATGAACTCTAATGAATAGTTCTTCTTCACAATTCCAAAAGGTACATAATGAATTGCAATAAGTTCAAAAGTAACCATTAAAATTTCATTTGAGCGAGGAATTTCCACAAAATATTCATTGTGTATCATGTTCCAAGACCTTATCTAATTGAAAAAATTGTAGGAAATAAGATGAATATTGTGATGATGTACTCAATGTGGCGATAATACTTCAAGATATGATGTAATTGCATTTTGTGCTCCATATTTTGTAAAGGTAGCTAATCTAGAAGTCACAACTTCATCATCACTTGTTGTTGCGAGAAGTTGGAAAGTGGTGTGCTTATGATCATTCGTAGTAGTAAAATGGTAAAAAATAAATATTCTCCCTTTTGAGTGTTCGTGGATCATATTTCAATAGAGTTCACAATTAAAAACCATCAAAAATGCCTACAACATAAATGAAGATAATATTAGATATTGTAAATAGAAAAAATTGGTACGAATTGAAAAATATATATTAAAGGTCATACAAGTATCCTCACCATCAATGATTTTATATGGTATAAATAAACTTTGTTTTGTATAAAACACCTCATGTGGATGAAAATTCACACCTTCGAGAATATGGTGGCCTCTACTAGTAACATCCACATCACTTTCAAATATTCTTACTTGACATAATTTTCCACCAATGGAAACCTATACTAACCAATCCAACTTCCATGGGATATGGAATTTTCAATGACTCATCTTTAGATATACCAGGCAAGTTTTCACAACAAATATGGACATATGTTCTTGCCTCTATGGTAAAATTAAATGGATTTTTACTATGCACCAAAATCCCATCCATTTGAATGACTTTATTTCTTATAATCTTGAAAAAATGATCATCTCTCAATAAGGGAGTCACATCTAAACAAGATCTTGTATAAAACCCTTGCTTGATGAAGACAGTGGAAATTTTTTTTATGATATTCATATAACCCACTTGAAGATAACTATGATTTTATTTTAGATAATGAAGGATGATGCAACATAGGTTTTCCACTTTCATTTGCATACACCATTTGAACAAGAAAAACATCATGCATACTATGTGTCTATGTGTCATTAGTAACAATAGTGTAAAGAATTGGATCATTACCACAAGGATCTAAGATGTCAACTATATATTTCACATATGGGACTCATCAATAACATTTTATATAATTATCTCTTCTAAACCATTTCTCCTTTAAAAGTATCATGCATGTCAAATTTTGTAACATTTCCCTTGACACATTACTTCGTTGAATGACATTGGAATTGATATGGTATTTCCATATCATTAGGTTGGATCTAAACATTATTAGTTCTAGATGAATCATCGTCACTCCAACAATATTTTTTAACAATTATAGATAATAGTCATGAATATCATCATTGTATAGATAATTGTTGATTTTCTCCTCTAGAATCCTCTTCGGCAAGTATTCAAAAAGATTCTTCAACAACTTTTGGCAGTAATGACTTTCATTATTTATGTGGCAATGGATTAGGGCCTATATTAAACATAATATTTTATAAAGAAGAAAAAAAAAATTGCAATCGTTATAGGATGCCCAAATGGCCTACACAGGTTACACATGAGATCTTAGAATTGGAAAGAAACAACAACAAAAAACATTATATCTTGATAGGCATAATATAAACAATAAATAATAACTAAACTTTGGTAAGAACCTTTAATTTCTTTTCTCCTTGCAATTAGGGTTTTAGCTTTGCATCCTAAGAAAAATTAATTCTCCTAACATATTTTTGCATCAAATAATTAAGGGTAAAATTTATTATTGTGCATATAAAATATCTAATAAATAGCTCTGATAGCCTACTTAGAAACATAAATGCACAACAACAACAAAAAAGGTAACAAGCCTTATAAGAATATAACATGAAATATAAGGGATTCTCAACACTTAGATTATTTGAACTTCAAGAAACATGGATAAAGGTCCTCAAAAACCATTTTAGATTATATAATAAAAACCACAACTTTCCAGTTACCTAAAACACCAAATTATCTATACATTTTTCCATTGATAAACTCTTTCATGCAAGTATCTTCCATCTTACTGGGTAGAGGCCAATATTTGGAACATTTCATAAAACCCCCCTTTAAAATATTAGAAAGTAATTGACCCTAGAATCATTTTTAAGCCCACAATTTTTTTCCAAAATAGCATGAATCTATGCCTTATAAGCAATTGATTATATCATTTAACTTTAATACCTAATGGAACCTAAACATAAATACAATTAGATCTAAAACAAAATACATCTTGTAAAATATATAGCCTTGGATTTAAAAAAAAAAAATCTTACTATTGGATCACCATCTTTTTTGTTTAGAATATTTCCATGCAATCCATTTTGGTTTGATTAGGGATCATATTTGGTATGATTTGATTAGTGGTTTTTTCAATTTGTTTATGTAGGGCATCCAACCAATTTGTTAAAATGGATCTCTCACAGTGTTCACAATGTTGGTTCAATTGGGGAATTGCACTTCATTTTTTCACAGGGTTCTCTTGTTAGGTTCACTCAAGAAGGGCATCCAACCTAGTCTATTCACAGGGTTCTCTTGTAGAGTTTGTTCACGCAGGGAAAATGGCTTGGTTTGATCATATATTTTGGGTAAATCCAAGAGGATGGGAAAATAAGGGATTTTCCAATTGTTACTCACTTTCATGTATATTTCAAAATCATGTGTTAACCCTACATCGTTTCATATGAAAAATATTTTAACCCCATAAGTTTATCCCACATTGTTTCTCATGCGATAGGAGAATATTTCCAAGCGAAATAAGAGTTTCACTTATTATGTGATTAACCATGATAATTACTTTTAATCCATTTCTTATTTAGGATTCCTTTTAGGGCTGGTAATTTCTTATGCACCCTTGATCTTGTATAGTACCCATACACAAGGAAGTCCAAACATCATATTTAGTTAGTCTAAGCCACTATATGTGAGAGTAAATATTATCGTTATCTTTTGATTAGTTTAATTGAATATTGTTTTGTCTTATTTAATGCACATGCAATTTCTTGTAACATTTTATTTAAATTGTCTAATTATTGTTGTATGCTTTTGTAGATGTTGGCATGTATGTTAGGGAGGTTCCTCCCAAATTGGATGGGGAGATGGTTGAGGTTGATGAGTTGCCTCAGTTATAGATACCCAACATGGCATGCAAGCTATATTCCAAATTTTGTTAGCATGTGACAGATTATATATGTTCACTAATATCTCACCATATAGTGGTCCCTATACAAGCTAGGGAGATCATAAAATACTCTGATATTAAACTGATATGGGTAAGCCTTACCTATGATATAAATTTATTGATGCCTCATGTTGTTAGTGACCTCAAGCTACTCGAGTGGTTGAGGGATCACCATTGGTATTCTTCTTTGGATTCATCTATTGAGGGAAATGATCCTCCACCTCCACCTCCTCCTCCTCCACCACCTCCACCTCCTCCTCCTTCACCACCTCCACCATCTCCTCCAAGATAATATTGATTATCATCTCCTCCATGATCATACCAGCCACCATATCCTCCATGAGCACACTCACCACCATCTCTTTCATGAGAAAACCAACCACCATATCCTCCATGAACAGATTGATCAACATATCCTCCTCCAACACTAGACTAACCACCATCTCCTCCATGAATATACTGATCACCATATCCTCCTCCAACAATAGAATAACCACCATCTCCTCAAACGACAATAGACCGACCACCATATCTTTTTCCAACAATAGATGAATTGTCATATGCTCTCATAGTTGATTGACCATCATCTCCTCCTTAGATGCCACTTTTTACATTACTATGTAATGGAGGTATTGATGTCACTAGCTCTATTTACGGGCCCAGCTTATAACAGTTGTTCACACACGCACACACACACATATATAATTTTTTACTTGAGATGTATATTTAACATATATATTGATTTCGATATTATTGTTCATATATATTTCATATATATTATTCCTTTTCATATCATGTTGATGTTGATGTTGTTTTATTTATAAAATGTATCATGTGTATGTTAATGATTTTTCTATCACTCATATAAGTTTTTCTTCAAAAAATGCATGTTATAAGACCCCAATTTTACTGTTTGTATTTAATAGATGAGAAAAATATTTTTTTTGTATTTTTTAAAATGGACCAAAATAAAAACATCATGTAAAATCAACATGTTTGGTGAGACCCCCCTTTCCCTACTTTCCAATTTAATATAAAACAATATAAAATACCCTCTTCAAGAGAACAACCCAAGCTTGTGTATCAGAAGTTTTCCAAATTTCTTAGTTGTGTATCAAAAGTTTGGAGGTATTTGATTGAACTAATAGTTTAGCCAAAAATTAGCTTGTTCATAGTCGGTTGGAAAAAAAACACTTTTGTTTCACATGAAATTGGTATTTATACATTTAGTCAAAAGATTAATTTCGCATTTTCAAATCATTTCAAATTCTTCTAGTGCTTGAAATTATTTCATGTTCTTTTGAGAGTTGATTATAGTTGCAATTTATTTTAGGGTGGATTTCTTTTTTACTAGTTTTAAACCTTGACATTCTACTTGCAATTTTTGAAAGGTAAATGGTTGTAAAGTTATACTTGCAATTGCATTTGAGGTTGAAAGTATTTTGGGCTATAAATTTGTGTAGCTAAGATTTAAACTTGCAATTTCTTTTGAGCTATAAAATTTCAAAGCTTGGGATATTTGATATTTTTTTTAAATTGAAGCGCTTTTTGGTTATAATATTTTAGTTTTTTCTTCACTAGTATAGATTGAATAATCATGGGGAATATAAGGGATCGCCAAAAGAAAACTAATTTCACTTAATATGATGCTCTATTCATAATGCTAAGCATAAGATCCACATAGAAAAACAAAAACAATTGAGAATTGAAAATGCAAGTGATGATAATGTAAACATGGATTTTCATCTTAATGATGATATAGATGATGTTGAAAAACAAATTGAACAAATTGAAAATACTTCACAACAAGAGATAGACAAGGATTTTCATCTTAATGTTGATGAAGATGATGTTCAAGACCAAAATCAACAACATGACATTGAACCAACCTTAGGTATGTATATATTATAATATGTCCATAAAATTGTTGTTTAGAATTCAATAAATTATTATTTCTATAGTTGATTGTAATTTCAAAAACAATTCACAACAAATAGATGGGTATTTTCATCTTAATATTGATTAAGATGATGTTGAATACCAAAATGGAAAGGAAATTGAGCCAGGCATTGGTATTTATATATTATAATATGTAAACCATGAAATTCATCTAAAATTCAATAAATTATTATGTTTATAATTGTTTTTTTAGGTTTTATCTTTTATGTAATTCAATAATTTTTTGTTTAAAATTGAATTTAATTTTTTAAATGTAAATATATAGATCTACGGTTGATTTCAAATCTTTTACGTTTATAATTCAGTGAATGTGATTTATGTTTTGTTATGTTCACAATTTAGTAAATTTAACGTGCTTAAATTAAATTGAAATTTGTATGAATATTGATGATGAAATCTTAACTAATATCAATATTAACAAATTTGAGACCAAACAAACTGATCATATTATATGATATCATGTTCAACAAAGCTTTGAAAATTAAAAAAAAAAATGAATCAGTGTTAACACAAGATCAAATTTTGGAAGTTCTAATAAAGTCCAAGAAGTTAAAAGTTGTTTCATTATTGGGTTTTAAAAATTTGACAAAATATACAAAGGTGAATTAGAATGTTTGTGAAAACTTAGCTAATGCAATAAAAACCTTTGGAATATCATGAAAAAAGGATGCTAATGTTGCACATAAAGTAATACAAACAATGATCTTTTCTTCCACTAGTACTACAACAAAAATGGTTAGCACAAATAGAAAAAGTATTGGGAACCACACCAAAACCATTGTACAAGCATACCAAATTCCAAATGCAATTAGATGCAAATGATGAGCATGCTTCTTGGGAAATTATTTGAAGGAAACCCTACAAATATAAACTTCCATAACATCTGAGAGCTATAGTGCATGAATATTGGGTGGAAAATTCTCATGTTTCACCAAAGACAAGGGATGTGATGCAACAATAAAAATAATGAGGTCAACATGAAACCCTTGCGAAACATATATTGGAGATGACTAAAATAGAACTATTCAATAAATTCAAAAAGGAACATGGTGATATTAATATCCTAATTGGCACAATTGTGAAACATCAACCATGGTATGTTAGGCTTATCACTATGTGTGACTCGTGTTGTTGTTGTTACAATGTAGAATTTGAATTATATTATTAAACTTTCCTTGATTTTAGTATAAACATTTCGCTAAATTCACCTCCTCCTTCCACTATATGTTCTTTCATATCCCAAATTCTATGTGAAAATAAGGTGATGAGTTATTTTACCAGAAATAATGTATTGGTGGAAATAAATGCGATAATTGTGGAAATTTGGATTTATTCCATTTCAAGTGTGCTATTGATATGAATGATCCACCATTGTCAAATCTAATAGTCAATTGGAACAGATACTAATATGTCCATGTCAATGTTGCTTCCTCAAATGTTCTTTATAAAAGGATCGATTTGTAGAAGGATAAAATACATATGACATATTTATTGAAAAAGTGAAAAAATGAGATTTATAAATGCATCAAACATTTTTATAGATTCAAGAAGAAATACCTATATTCCAAACAATCTCGTGAAGTTTTTCCAATGAGGACAATTTTGGCAGTGATTGATTTTGCAAACAACTACACATTTGTTACACAAAATGAGGTACAGAGTGAATATTTTCATTCTAAACAAGTCTCTATACTTGTCCATGTTCTATATATATATGTTCATGTTGATGTTTAGATTGGTTAAGATCCAAACAAAAACCTGATGAGGATGAAATATCCCCCTACATTTTTATATAGGTGGTTCTCCTCTGTAATTTTCCAAAAGATGTTAGTTGATGTTCTTGGATAGGATTGCCAAATGGGAGAATGTTAAACAACAAACCCCAAGTATTTATTGCTTTTTTTTTATATGGAATGATTCTTGATAACCAAATATGTTGTTTATGTGCAACAAGTAACCTCTTAATAATAAAAATATTGAAGAAAGGATTCAATATCAGAATAAATGTATGATAGACATCATTTATAAAACCCTCTAAATTACATGCAAGTAGAGGATACATCCATATCTTCTCACAAGAAAAAGGATGAAGTAGTTTTGATCATTTTAGAGGACTTTAAATGAGTTCTTATCCAAAAATGAAAATAAATTGATAGGAACACTCCAAAAATATCACACTAAGAAATCCCAATATTTGAGAAACATTAAAGCTATGCCCTAAAATAGTTCTTTGTGGAGTTTATTACATGAAAGATATTTCACATTACAAAGCATTCAATAAATCAATTGACTATTGCTTAAGAAATAAAGCTTTCTAAATACAAGGATTAAATCTCCATGAATCATTTAGTAAATATTGACTTACATTTATCAGTCATATAGATGGATGTAAAATAATCCTATAATATATTAAGAAAGAGACTTTGAAGAATACAAGAAAAACACTCAAAACTCAACCTTATGCTCAGTTCAGAAATACATGCATAAAGCTTTGAGAAAAATGGTGTAGAAGAAGAAGAAGAAGCAAGAAGAAGATTGAGATCTTTATTTGTTGATCAAATAATTGGCTACATATTGATGGTTGGATATTTTTTATTTTGATCTTATGATTTCCTTATCACCTCTTTTTTTTATGGTGCTCTATCTCTTTTAAAATATGCTTCCAATGCTTCTTGAAGTAGTTAGGGTTTTGGTCTTTCTAGGAACTTCCACACACTTTTCTTCTTGGATTAACCACTTTAATTAATGATTAATTTAACTCTAATTAATGACTTTATGTCATTAAAATTCATTCCTTGAAGTGGGGCCATTTTCGTCTTTAATAAAAGTCATTTAAATAAACTTTTATTTTCAAATCCTCAAGTTGAGTGCCTTATTAAAAGTGGACCGTGTTTTAATTTTGTGAGCATGATATTTGACTTCTCAACCATGAAACCATCATAGAATAAATATTCATCACTCCATATTTCCAACGAGTCCTCTTGAGTGAAATTTTTATTTATTTTTCTCAAGTTATAAGCTCAGGAAGTTGAGGTTCCAAGCATATTTACCAACAAACATGCAAATAGAGTTGATTGTTCTTTTAACTTTTTTGAGAATTATGACCAATTTCATACCTTGAATCCTATTCTATCATCTTCCTCATTAATTTACCTTTCCAATTATCTCTAGTTTGTACAAAACCAATGCTCGTATATGGGTTATGACCTCCAAAAGTCCATTGCTCAGCAGTTGTCCATTTAATTCGTGGATCAATCTTAACCCTTGATTAAAATCAAACCTATTTTAATCCCACATGCATTGTGGTGATAAGGAATTTAGTGTTTATATTTTTAAATCTTCCATATCAGTTATGTGAAACAAAGGATATTATGGAGGTCTTAGTGTATCTCTTCATTCCTTAGAAAAATACATATCTCGGTAATATTTTGGTCACCCAATCAACCTGTGAATGTCTAAAATGTCACGTCCAATCACCACCCAGTCACCTACCATGTGTCACTTGGATATGTGCCCAAAAAACTTAGGATAATAGAAATAATATTAAAACAATACGAGGAGTTAGCGGGGTTACGCGAATGTGAACGTAGGTAAGGGTCTTAAGAATATTATTTGGGTTGGTTGTCATTGATGTCAACCCTTGAAGAAAGTCTGGTAGCAAATTTTGGTAGCACAAAGGTTTGGGTAATGGACCCAAATTTGTTTGATGTATAATGGTATGAGTTTTAATATATTTGAAGTTAAGACTATTCTATATGGATAGTACATGTCATTCCATCTCCGATGGTATGTGGAACGTCACATAAATCCTCGCGGTTAGAGAGTTATGGCCATGTGAAGTTGGAGAACCCTCATGAGTCATCTAGAAGCCCCAAAAGGTCAAAGTAGTCACAGTGGTTGAAAAGAAGAAATTATTTAAATAATAAAGTGAAGTGATGAGTGTACTATAATTCAAAGTGGATACAAAATAAATTATTTAAATAATAAAGTTAATGGAGAAATTACTAAGTGGACAAGTGGTTAGAAGTGGGTTAGCCCTAAAATAAGGAAAGTGGTTTAAGAGATTTTAGAAGGTAAATAATAAAGTGAAGTGATGAGTGTACTATAAGTCAAATTGGATACAAAATAAATTATTTAAATAAAAAAGTTAATGGAGAAATTACTAAGTGGACAAGTGGTTAGAAGTGGGTTAACCCTAAAATAAGGAAAGTGGGTTAATATGGTTAAAAGGTAACCCCTTGAGGAATCTACATGAAAGTATAAATAAGAGGCAAGGCTCTCTCATTTTAATCACACTTGAGTATATTGAATATCTGCAAGTGACTAAGGTAACCAATGGATATCTAAGCTGAATTTCAGAGGGAAGGTGAAGTAAAGAAGGCCGAAATTCAAGGGAGGATAAATTCTTTTGATGATGTTTTCTAATGTATGTTATTTACAAGTCATCTCACCATTTTAGAAATAACGTTGTTTAAAGAATGATTCAAACCGTGAAATTGGGAGGTCATTGAGGAAACATATCCAAGTAGTTGTGATAAAATATTTATCTTGTGGGTCGTTGTATTTTTGGAGTTACACTCCGTGGAAAATAGGGTTTGTGGTTAGTCCTGAAACTAGTCTAAAACATGTGTTTCGGGTAAAAATGTCATAACTTATTCATAACAGATCCAAATTCAGTAAGACCAAATGTATTGTTTATAGTACATTATGTAGTATTTTGTGTACAATTTTCAGATCCATACAACAAATATTATGTGTGGGGCACGCTCTACAAGTTTGCTCTCTAGAATAAGCTAGACTTCAATAAGATATGTCATTTTTGCTATAACACCTTTTCTGAGAAGATCCAAGTAGTGAAACCTGGAGGAATTGCATAAAAGACACTGAAGAACATTGTGTACTATTTTCAGATCTTTATTCATTACAGGTACATAGTTATGATTATTTCAAGTTAGGGGTTGACTAATCCATAATTAGTCATGTGAGACTAAAGTAAATCTTGGTGGAAATGCTAGTCTCTTGTTGTTAAAGTTAAGGAAGGTTTGCAAGTATGTGATCATATACACCAGGTCTATTATAGAGTTACAAATAATATTTGGATGATGAAATTGATGAGGGTTTTTGGTTGAGGTACATATTAGGTACATGGTTGAGACAAGTAGTTGATGAGTTGGCACATACATGAGGTGTATAGTTCATGATCTTGGTACATATTGATGAGACATAGTTTATGTGTATTTGATGCATTATTGGTGCATATTTGGTGCATGGTTGATGCACTCATTGATTTTACAGGTTGAGGTATAGGTTGGTGCATGGTTGATGCACTCATTGATTTTACAGGTTGAGGTATAGGTTGGTGCATGGTTGATGCACTTGTTTATGGTACAGGTTGATTACAAGTTGTTTGGTACAGGTTGTTACAGGTTTGTTGGTTGCAGGTCAGTGGTGCAGGTTGTTACAGTGGTATATCTCACAGTGATAGTGTGACAGTGGTTCCATCATTCTACTTCTATGTCAGGGCGGTTGGACGAGGCAAGTACAAGTGGTTGTAGCCACCTTTTGGTTGTATCTAGAGAACATAGGGGGTTGTAGCCTCATTTTGGTTGTAGCTAGAGAATTGGGGATTTGGAGCTTCCCTCAGGTTGCAGCCTGAGAAACTAGGGGGTTGGAGCCTCCTTCCAGTTGCAGCTAGCAAACAAAGGAAGTTGGTTCTTCCAATGAATGTAATTCTTAAATACATATAAGAAAAAAGAATATGTGGTTTTATCCCGCTTTGGATTTCCACGTAAAAACATTGGTGTATTGTGTATGTGTATGTGTATGATTTCTCATTTTTTCATTGTTTATTTACTCTGCAATTATTGGATGATAATGCTACATTGATATAACACTTGAATTATATGGTTAAAAGGGATTAAATTTATCTATTATTGATTCACCCCCCCTCTCAGTAATCCAACACCTTCCATGTGTCACTTGGATATGTGCCCAAAAAACTTAGGATAATAGAAATAATATTAAAACAATACGAGGAGTTAGAGGGGTTACGTGAAGGTGAAGGTAGGTAAGGGTCTTAAGAATAATATCACCAACCCATGATAAGTCATAAGAAATATGACTAAGTTCTGGAGAGGAGTTATGTGAAATACGGAAAAGAAAAATGAAAATATTTACGTGAAATATGGAATGGAAAAGAAAAATAAAAATAATTACATGAAATATGGGAAGGAAAATGGAAAAAAAAAAAACAAGAAAGGAAATGAAAAAATGGGAAATGAGAAAGAAAGGAAAATGGAAATGGAAAATGAAATGATGGAAAATAAAATAAAAGAGAATGGAAACAAAAGAAAATGAGAATATGAACATAGAAATGGTTAAGCAAAGAAAGAGTAAGGAATGAAAAGAGAAAAAAATGGTTAAGTGTGGAATATGGAGTATGGAGAGTAGAGTGGAAGAGGGAAAAACGGTTAAGTATGGAGAGGAGAGTAAGAGAGAGGAGAGTAAGGAAAGAAAAGTAGAAAAATGGCTAAGTATGAGAAGTGAAGGGAATAGGAGAGTAATGAGAAAATGAGAAAATCGTTAAGAGATGAGAGTATGAGATGATGTTAAGCCCTAGAAAAAGCCCCATGTTATGTATAAAACCCCTTATTAGGCCCTAGATGTTGAATTATTACATTTCTAGTAGGTCGTCTAGAACCTTGATCCATTGCACCCTTTCATCATAATTGTAACCCTTTGTCTTATATATATATATATATATATATATATATATATATATATATATATATATATAAAGGAGATTTAGTATTAGGAGCATCTTATCTCATCGCATAATGTATTCTATAGTGGATATATTGTAAAAGGATGTTTCCCCCTCGAAGTGGACTGCAATTATTGACTTTATATCAATTTTAAGGCATTGGATCATAAAATATGAGAAGAGAACCAAAGGGGTCAGAGAGGAAAAATGGCTAAGTATGGAGATGAGAGGAGAAATGAGAGGGAAATAGGGGCACAACACTTAGAAATATTTTCATTCTTCGAATTTCTTCTTACAATCTCTCTATTGGACTTCTGGACAAAATTATGAGTATCTTGGGCATACATAGTCATATTTTGATTCTATAAAATGCATGAATATGATGAGACTGAGGGCTACACCATGAGTGGGTGAGAATGCACAAATTCTTCCTTCTAATAAAAAAAAATATATTCCAAATAGCGGAAAATCAAGGTGACCAAATTTTCAATCAACAAGTCAATGCGATGTTGATGATACAAAAAAAAACATTGATAATCGTCAGGTTATCGAATGTAGTATACCTAGGGAGGTAATATGGGGTACCTTGGGAGGTACCCAGGGGCAATAATATGTATGGAGACAAATTATAGTAAATATGGCCCATGTAATAGCATGAACACAATAAAGGTGAGAAGGATTACTAGAAGGTTCTACCTACAAGAATATTCCTTCTCTATAATGTTCCTAGGAGATAGAAAGTGATATATAAATAAGTGTAAGAAAGGGAATGAATCATAGTGAAGAATAATGTTATTGTAACAAGCAATAAATTCTTGAGGAGTATTTCCTTCCATAAGCAATAATAGTTAATGGTGTTACCCTGCCTCAAGGGTTTTCTCCACATTTCTATTGTATTCAATATTTTGTGTGATTGATTTGGTTAAGGGATTGTTGAGATTATATTTTCATATATAAGAACATAAAATTTGGTATCAAAGTAATTTCTTTGGCCAAAGAAAAGGAAGATTTTTTTTGTGATTTTTGTAGATTTTGTCAAAGGAAAAAAGGAGGCAGCGCACTTTAGATTAAATTCTAAAACTTTATAAGAAAAAATTGTAGAAACCAGTTGGGTATTTGAATTCCTCTCGCCAAAATACCCAATTTCAAGAAAAATTTGTTCGAGAAGGAAATCAGGAAGTGGAGTTATCAACATTTTAAAATCATCAATTTTCATGGTTTTTTCAAAAAAAGCTACACAGTTTGCAGAGTAAGTTGTTTTTAAACCCTTGTTTTTGTTGAAGATTTCTTCCAAGAAACATGAATTTAGCAGGGAACTCTAATGGCCCTATTATTAAAGAATACATGAAATTTGTACAATCTAAAAATCCAATCACTTGGAAAATAAGGGTAGCCTATAGCTTAATGGATGATGCTTGCATATGGTGGGACTCATTGGACTCTGCCAAAATCATGACACTTTCCAATGAAGTATTTAAAAAAATTACTTTTAGATCGATGGTTTCATATTGGAAAAAAGGATACCGTGATCACCAAGGGTTTATTTGCATGTGGTGACTCCATACTACAGGTTCATGGATGCATTCAACAAGAGAAGGTTATTGTTTCTATTAACCCTAGTTGCCATAATTTTTTTATCAATGTTCAGTTGGTTAATAGAATGCAAGTTCCTTCAAAGAATATTCAAAGCACACATGTTAAGGGTGAAAATGTTCCATTTTTTAAATATTTGAATTTCACTATGGATAAATATGTGTTGCATTCTAAATTTTGTGCCATTGATATGAATAATGTGGATATCATTCTTATATATATTTGGATGGAAACAATTTGTATAGTTAATATTAATGTGGACAAGAAGTTTGTGAAAATTTGGTACAAGAAAAAGAAAATCACATTGCGGGATATGTCTCTTAGTAATAAAGAAGGGCCCATGAGGGAATCATAGAAGTTAATGCAGAGTTTGAAGTTGAATCAGAGGTAGAGTCTATAGAAGGACATGAAGCTAAGTCTTAGGAAGGACATAATAAAGAATACACAAATATCAATGATTCAAAGGAACACCGTGTGGGAGAGTTGAAGATAGAAGAACCAATTTGTAAAGGTCTTGTATATCGCCATCCATACCACATAGAGAAACAACAGTCATTAAGGGAGGGGCATGCCCAACAACACACTTATTATGGACCAGCATGACACTATAAAGGAAACCAATCAAGAGGTGCATGGAGAAATACCAACACTACATGATGATATCAAGATAGAGAAACAATCCCATGAAACCAAAGGTGCAATAAGGATCAATATTAAGGTGGCAAGGCAGTAGTTGGACATCACGTTCATCTTCTATTACGATGGATGGATTCTCATACTTGGTACCAGTTGGCTACATTGCTTAGTATATCATATTGTATGGTTTATTCCCATGTTTCAAGGATGAAACATGTGAAGGGGGATGGAATGTAGTATAGGGAGGTAATATGGGGTACCTTGGGAGGTACCCAAGGGGAATAATATGCATCGAGTCCAATTCTAGTAAATAAGGTCCATGTAATAGTGTGAACACAATAAAGGTGAGAAGGATTACTAGAAGGTTCCACTTACTAGAATATTCCTTCTCTAGAATGTTCCTCGGAGATAGAAAGTGTTATATCTAGAAGTGTAAGAAATGGAATGAAGCATAGTGAAGAATGTTTTTTTTGTAACAAGCAAGCATTGCTTGAGGAGTATTTCCTTACATAAGGAATAATAGTTAATGGTTTTACCCTACCTCAAGGGTTTTCTCTACATTTCTCATGTGTTCAATATTTTGTGTGATTGATTTGGTTAAGGGTTTCTTGAGATTATATTTTCAAATCTAAGAACATAACATTTAATGCAGTGTAGCTAGGGAGGTAATATGGGTACCTAGGGAGGTATCCAAGGGGAATAATAGTTGATATATATTTTTATGTATGGAGGCCACTTTTAATAAATAAGGTCTAGTGTGAACACAATAAATGTAAGAGGGATTACTAGAAGGTTCCTCTTCTAGAATATTCTTAGGTGGTAGGTAGTAGTATATAAATGGGTGTAAACAATGTAATGGGAATGTTGGGAAGTATTGTATCTGGAGTGTATCTCATTAGGAGGTTTCCCCATTGAAGAGGCAGGTGATCAAGAGTGGATCCCTTCCTCAAAAAGATTGATTGTATGGTGTTTCCCTACCTCAATGGTGTAACACCATGTTTTTCCCCAATACTATCATTATGCACTAACTTCATATGTTAATGTTATGAGGCATGCAATTGTGTTTTGATTTAATATAAAAACCAAACCCCTAACTGAGAGGGAGAAACCTTGACAGCATTGGCCATGATACACCAGAGGAAATTGATGAGGAAGAGAGATTGATGGAATGGTTGAGTGTAGTGGAGCTAAGATGCATCAATGAAGAAAATATGAAGCTTGCACAACAAGATTATTTATTCTTGAAAACATGAAGAACTACACCTACCACCATATCAAATATACATGAAACCATTTGACTATTAAAGAAGGTCGTTAAGGTGGTTGAGCAGTTAATGAATATAGGTAGTTGAACCTTGTAGAGAGAAAAATGTCAATTGAACAACTAATGGGAGATACCATGGAACCGCCCCTTCATACTTTCAAAGGCAAACCACAGGTTCTTTTTGCAGGAAGTCACATAGATCCCAAGGAGATAGAGAAGAATACCAGAGGAGGAAAACAAGGAGAGGGAGAGAGCAGAAAATAATATGCATGAGAAGAACAAAGAATAGAGACTAAGGTTTGAATGTGTCAATTGATGAAAAGAAGGAAAAAAGAGGATCTTTCTGGAATAAAATAGGAAGTTGGTATGATTTATTGATTATCACCCTAAACAAAGAAGACATAGATTCCTGAACTGGAGAAATAGTGGGTTGATTCTTGGTGATTACTGGACAGAAGTCAGAATTGGTAAAATGTAATGTCACCGAGGGACTGTTGAGAAGAAAAAGGACACCCTTGTGAAGAGGAAATACAGTTGAGAATCCACATGATAAACATGTAGATACTCGAAGCTCAGTGGCAGGTGGAAAATTTTGTTGTGTCAAAGGAGGAACGAGAGTAACCTTCCTGGATCATTGCAACTTAGAACCCTGTTGATTCAATTTCCACGGTGGTATAATGGCTTGGCACATGGGTGGAATGTTATAGGAAGTGACTCTATAGGAAGGACTAAGGTTGGGAGGAAAGGCATCCTCTCTCAGTCAGTTGGATTTGAAAACTTCCTTATCAAACAAGTATTTATTTGCACTGAAAATGCATGTGAATGATATATATGAATGCATGTGTGAATGTCTAAATCTAAGGGAAACACAGTTGTTTATAATCTACAGATTGAATGCATGCAAGTTGAAATACTTCGTAATGTTTATTATTTCCCTAATAATTGTAAAAACAAAATAAGTTATGATTTGATACGTTCTTGATAATTTTGTGTCCCTATTGGGAGAATCTATAAATCATGTAATATTTTTCTCCTTAAATTTCAATGACTTGTAATGGCCTTAGAGTAGTCCTGAAACTTTCAAAATCTGGGCCACAGCCTTGCAAAACTCGAGAAATGTCTAAGTCCTCAAAATGGACCATTATATCTCCTTAAGGCCCTGTGCAAATTAGTAGAAAATGACAATCGAAGATCTGGAGAGATCTGAACCATTGATCGCGGTGAGCTATTCGGAGTGGAAGCTTCGGGGGGAACCCTCGAGCGTTATGGGAAAAGATCCAAATGAGAGACTTAGAAATTGGCATGTTTGGACCATATATATAGAATATGGTGAGATAATCTTGTGTCGTTGATCATCGAGGGTCCCACTTAACTGATCGAGAGGAAAGAGCAAGTTGGCATTGATTGGGAACATCAGTATGAAGATGTGTGTCGGAAGTCAATTGGTCGACATGAGTGAGTGTGGGTCTAGTTGGAGTGAAGTTGGATGCTTTAGGGATTAACTTCGAAGGGTTTGTGGTACTCTTCTAAAGTGTTCAAAGTATGAATCTGATGGAAGAAATATCTAAATCGTAGGTCTATGAGGGGATGAGATGCGACGGTATTCGACGATCTACCATAAGTCCCATTTAGGTTAAGAGACAAAGTTTTGACATCTTTAATGATGTGGCATGCTAGAAAAGTAGCCAAAGTGTCCATAGGAATAAATATGTCAATCATTGATTGGTTGACTAGTTGAGTGTGTCCCAGCCAGATAGAAGGTATTTAGACTCCCGAACAGATATCAATTGTTGGTCAGGGAGACCGTAAATGCATCAACATTGTCCATCGAGAAGATTAAATATTCCTTGATACATTGATTTCAGAGCAGTGAAAATGCCCGAACATTTTGAATGTCGAATGAACAATATCGAAATGGAATATTATTTGATGTTGTGCCTGTTGAAGGTAAAAGTTAAGAAAATCGGGAGAAGGACCGAACATCAACGACTATAGTTTTATGTGGATTGAAGTTCCAAATTTCAAAGTTGGGAAGGTGTTACTTCAGTGCCATGTTGTTTCCATATCATATGGCATGAGTGACACCGTACCATGTGGTTGTGAGACAGATATTGACCATCATAACCTGAGAACTTTGGATGGCCATAAATTTCGATCTAGAGGTCAATTTTTAGTGAAATTAAAGTTGTTGAAAAGCTCTCAACTAGTAGAGAATGTTAGAGGTGTCAAAGAGGAAATTTGAGATAGTCAAGAAAATCAAAGATTATAATGCCTCATCTCTTAAAAGGACACTTAGGGGTTGGGTGTGTTACATAGTGGTATCAGAGAAGATTTAAAACTCTAGGCTTGAATAGGTCACCAAGACCACTTAAGACTGTTTTAAATGATTTTATGTTGTATGGAATCCATGTTTTCAAAAATATGTTGACATAGAAATGCTAATGACGATTTTTGTTTCAACACGTAGGGTGAAATGAAAATCTGCAGAAGTGAATGGTGCGGCACAATATGGACAACACCTCACACCTTAGAGATGAAGAGTCTGATGGTCGGAGGGATAGCGAAACCTCTCTAGATTTGATGGCCACTATGATATTCCTGAAGGAATATAATGAGAGGCTTATGAGATCCCATGCCGAATAGATGGAGTTGAATGCAGTTATACTCACTACAACATAATAGGAAATTAGTGTCTAAAATAGCACCGAAATTTAGTGTATTTTACTCCATGAATCAGACACATTTTCTGGTGCAAAACTAGGTGCAATATGGACTTTTTATGATCACGCCAAATTTAGCGGCAGAAAACTAACACCATGAATAGCGCCATATTTAGCACCAGGAATAGCTCCAAGTTTATCCCCGGGATTAGCGCCAGGTTTATCGCCAGTTTTAGCACCAAGTGTTGCTTCCAGTTTTTCTTCTGATATGCCTTTCAATTTTGATTCCTTTTTTTTTTTTTTGGGCATCCCATTATACGTCCAATTTTTCTTCTGATATGGCTTCAAATTTTGCTTCCAGTTTGGTGCCAGGAATAGCACCAAGTGTTGCTTCCATTTTTTCTTTTGATATGCCTTCCATTTTGTCTTATGGTTTGGCTTTTGGTTTGGCTTCCAGTTTTTCTTTTGATATGGCTTCCAATTTTGCTTCCAATTTGGCTTCTGGTTTGGCTTCCATTTTTGCTTCTGATATGGCTTCCAATTTTTCTTCTAGTTTGGATTCCAGTTTTTCTTCTTATATGGCTTCCAATTTTGCTTCCATTTTTGCTTCTGATATGGCTTCTAATTTTGCTTCCAATTTGGCTTCTGGTTTGGCTTCCAGTTTTACATCTAGTTTTTCTTCTAGTTTTTCTTCCCATTTTGCTTCTCGTTTTTCTTATGGTTTGGGTTCCAGTTTTTCTTCTGGTGTGGATTACAATTTTGCTTCCAATTTTTCTTCCAATTTGGCTTCCATTGTTGCTTCCTTTCTTGCTTCCAACAATGCTTCTTGTTTTTCTTACAATCATTAATTTAATATGTTTGATTTCAATTTAATTAGTTAAATATATCATGTCTCTTAAATAACTTATATGATTATACAGTAGGCTAGTCATATAGATGCATTTGAAAAAATTTATAGGATAACATTTATAAATAATTTTTTAGGGAAACGTACATCCATACAAATTAACAACATCATTATACTTATTAAATCTCCATCAAAATAAAATCTACAACATCCAGTATATATAGAATAACAAGATAATTATTATAACATGATCGTCATCTATAATTAAAACAAGTGAGTCAAATATCTATAATTTAAGTGAATTCTATAACATCCATCATAAGCAATAAATCAAAACCATCATACGTAATAAATATGCATCCAAAAATCATCAACCACTTTCAATATATAAAAATTGACAAGTCAATATTGATAAGGTCATCATCATATATAACTAAAACAAGTGAAAGTCAAATTTATATGTCAGTAGATCAATATCATCTGAAAATTATACATGTCCAACAGTCGACATAAGTCAAAATGATACATCATGTACAAATGATATAAATAAAAATGATAAATTATGTAAGACAAAATGATACAAGTCGATATGATACGTCATGTCCAAATGATATAAATCAACATGAAACATGTCAAAATGATACAAATCAATAATATGGTACTAGAGGGCATTAAAATGATACATATGATAGCAACCATGAAAAGAGGAATTATAACAATATATCAAAAATGATCCATAATGCATTCTATATGATCATGAATGTCATTGGTTGCTACCAGCAAATGCCTCAACATCATCATCACCATCGTGATCATGATTGTCATCATCGTCATATACATGGGAAATAGAATCGTTTTCATCTGTATCTGTGTCATCATGAGCATCATCTGTCATCTTAGCATCGGACCCAATGTCATGATCTGGATCTATTTATTTAGGATGATCTTAATCTTCTGGAAGATCCTTGTTCTGGAAAAACAAACATTTAGAATGAAAAGTTATTATTTATTTGATGCAATAATTAACTTCTTTGTTATATATCTAATATTACAACATATGAAATGAAACGATATTCATATTACATCATACCAAAGTTCTCATACGATAATAAAATATCAAATAAGTTACAACTAAGTTGTCATTCCAATGATGTAAAACATTCAACAATTCTAATAAACGTTAGTAAAGATCATAAAAAAAAAATTATGCCTAGCCTTGCCTTGCCTTGCCTTGCCTTTCCTTGACATTCCATGTCTTTCGTTTACATGTCTTGCCTTGACATGGCATCCCTTGCCTTGCCTTGACATGCCATGCCTTGCCTTGGCATGTCATGTCTAGCCTTGCCATGCCTTTCCTTGACAAGCCATGCCTTACCTTGACATGTATTGCCTTGCCTTGACATGTCATGCCTTTTTTTGACAAGCCTTGCCTTGCCTTGGCATGCCTTGCCTTGACATTCCATGCCTTGCCTTGAAATTCATTTCCTTGTCTTTCCTTTCCATGCCTTTCTCTGACATGTCTTTCCTTGAAAAGCCATGCCTTGCCTTGCCTTTCCATGCCTTGCCTTGACAATCCATGCCTTTCCTTAACAATCCATGCCTTGCCTTGACAATCCATGTCTTTCCTTAACAATCCATGCCTTGCCTTGACATGTCTTTCCTTGCCTTAACATGCCTTTCCTTGACAAGCCATGCCTTTCCTTGACATTTCTTTCCTTGCCTTGAAAAGACTTGCCTTGCTTTGGCATGCCTTTCCTTGACATGCAATGCCTTTCCTTGACATGCAATGCCTTGCCTTGACATTCCTTTCCTTGCCTTGGCATTCCTTTCCTTGCCTTGTCATGGCTTTCCCTGACATGCCTTGCCTTGAATTAACATGCCTTTCCTTGGCATACCTTGCCTTACATTGGCATACCTTGCCTTGACATGTCATGCCTTGCATTGACATGCCTTTCCTTGACATGCCATCCCTTTCCTTACCTTGACATTTCATGCCTATCCTGGCCATGTCTTGCCTTGACAAGCCATGCCTTGCCTTGACATGTCTTGTCTTTCCTTGGCATGCCATCAGTTGTTCTTGACTCATGCACTCCTTATTCAAATCTACTTCTCTCACTTCCATTACTGAAAGCACCAACTAATCAAATGATTTTTCTACTCCCACTACAGAAGAACACTATGCATAGGCACTACAAAATGAAAACTTATACAACAAGTGAATTATAGTCATGAGCCTTTTGGTAGAAATCCATCCTAATAAGGTCGTTGCAATTAAGCCTAAGTAGGGTCATTAATAATTTGGACTTCTAATCTGTCAATAGATTCCTAGGGCAAGGAGGAGGGGGAAACAGTTCAGCAGTAGCTCATTGATATGGAAATGGAACCAGTGGAGTTGAACCAATTCAGTACGGAATGAAGTTATATTGAACCAGGAACTTTATGTGTCTATGTCTGATGTTTTTCAATTTTCTTATTATTAGACGATTGTGTATGAGTATATCCATATAGGAGAAGCTAGGAGCATCTTTTTCTATCTGAATATGTTGTCATAGACTTTCAAGTAAAAATTTTGAACATGTTTAAAGTGACCTTGAATAATATGTATTCGATATGTAATCACATGTTGAACAATGTGGTTGCAACATTTTTGATGATATAAATATAACCGTTTTTGTTGAAAAAATAATAATATTAATTTTGACTTCTAAAGTCCACGTAAGATCTTAAGAATTATTTTAGGGTCATTAATCAAATAATAGAAATATCCTATTTCAATCCTAAGATTAGTGAGTCTTATCTCCCCTTTATTTAGATAGGATAGAAAATAGTAGAATATTGTGTAGAGTGGGCACTACATTTAAAAATAGGCACCGATACTCTATTTATTATTCAAGATTTGGTATATTGTTGGTTGGCATGCTTATCATGGCTTCACTTTCACTCTTGACCGTTGTTCTCATTATGTTAATAGATCATATTGTATTCTACCTTATTGATCCTCATTTTGTTCTGGTTTCTTGTTTCCATGTTTGCAGCTCCTTTCTCTTTGTTTCTGATAAGGTTTTCAGTCCTTATTTCTAAATCTCTTGTTGAATGTTCTTAAATAAAAATTCCATAGAAAAATTTAAGGGTGTCTTTAGCATGCAGATATGTTATCATTCTCATATTTGTGATTGTAGTAGTCATATTCATCAGTTATAGTTTTGACTTCCATATATGGGATTGCAATAATTGCATTGATGATGGGAAAATTGGCAAGGCAATCCACAAATCAATGAGCAGAAAACACATGAATAGAGAATTGGATATCCCAAGACCCACATTTCCATATATCAAGGGGGGCACAAAGCATAGCCAAAATCCTAAGAAGGAGAAACATCAAGGCAGCCTTCACTCCCACAAACAAAAAGGAGAAACATGGTAGACTCAGTAAAGGACTCATTATATCCTAGGCAACAAAAAGGTATCTATGAAATCCCATATTCATATTGCAAAGTCTATATAGGTGAAACAAGGTGTTCTATACAAGTGTGCTTAAAATAACATGCAACAAACATATCCAGAGATAGAGCATCCAGATCAACTCTTGCAGAACACTCTCACAACATTGTTCATCACATTTGTATGGAAAATACAAAACTGTCATTGACTCATACACTGTCATAGAACTACTTTGAATTAAATCGGTTGTGATGGTGATCTCAAGAAGTATAAATTCTCATAGTTAGGTTGCTTTGTTGCTTTCTCAACATTTTTCACTTGTCATTTAAAACTGAAATTTAATGTTCAAAACCATTTCTTGAAGAAGCAAATTGAATATTGTAGAATAATGTATGGGAACATCATGGTGCAAATTCACGCCAAAAATGATGCAATGCATGAACTGAAATCTTTGTTCCTAATTGTTATGGGAAGAAATGGCTTCTTTGGCTATTTGAAATCAAATTTCAACTCCTCTCCAAACATAACACTCGGCATGTATTGAAAGGTCATTGTAGGAAAGTCTTTACCATTGTAAATGAAACCACACTATCTTTTATTATTCATAGGATTTCATGTCATATATACCTATGCTTCATTCATGGGTTCATTCTTTCATATATTTATTGCACAGATATTTTACAGTTTGGGAGCACTTTTTTCCCAAGAATTCTAAGTCTTTCTTTGGCATGCCTAAAGTATGGGGAAAAAAACTACCATCCCTAAGACAAATACAAACATAGTAAGAAAGTACCAACATGAGACGAATACAGGTTATAATAATCAGGATAGTCCTTGATGTTCATGATATTTGAATACATGTTATCAAGCTCAAGATTTTGAGTTTGTAAACACAAAATCTGGAAACAATAAAACACAATCAAGCAACTTATCCAATTTTTTAAAACATGATTTTGGAAGAAAGAATTGTAGAATGGAGAGCAGGTTCCAGAGAACGGATGTATATGGATGAGATAGCCTAATTTTAATGTAGCATGTAAATTTTTAAGAAGGAAACGTGCTTTTATTATTTAGTCTTGGATTTATACCTCATTATTGATATTTCAATTTAAAACTTATGCTAAGTGGATTATATTTTTTTCTATTATCATGCTTAATAGGAGTAATAGTTTCATATATTAGATTAAAATTTAGTCTACTTGACTAGTTTGAGTGGTTGATTTATTTGAATTTCATGTAAAAAGGTTTCAGGTTGATTTCTCACTTTAATTGTCTTTATTACATGTCTCACATTAGGCATGCACATCAGCCACAAGGATGTTGTGCATGCCAATATGGCATGCACAACAGCCTTGTGGTTGTTGTGCACATAAGGTTATACCCTACTAACTCCACATTTTTCTTTAGCAATCACAATTTTAGCTACATATTGTGTATGTTTTTCATCTATCCTCAACTCCCATGATGTCATCCTATACCCCTTACTCTGATTTTCTTTTCCTTCCCATTAGGAACCCAGGAAAGCCAAAATATCTCTATTTTGCATTCTCTATTTTTCTAAGTTAGTAGAACTACACCTGCACACAACCTTCAGGATTCACAGAGAAGTAATTCTAAGTGAAATGTTATGGGAGGATTCAATAGAAGTGATCCTACAAATACCTCTAGGCTATACAACAACTCTAAGGTGGTTGTAGTCTACCAACAACCCAATTGGATAGTTTATTTCGATAAACTACAAGGATATGATGATATGATAGCTCTTAAATTTGAATATAATTTTCAAAATATCAAAGGTCAAGAATACATCATAGCAGTGAGAGGATTGGTAATGTAGGTGAATGAATCCATCATAATAAAATTTTAAGGACTTCTTGTGGGTTTACCTTGGGACAAATATGAAATGAAGCTTGCAATCGATGATAATAAACTATTTTTCCTAAGTTATGTAGAACCTAAGTGAAACAAGATTGGGGTCAAAAGAGATACTCTTCCAAACCCATGGGATCAAGTAGTCTACCACCTACTAAAGTATATCACTTATGATGGAAGTTTGAGTATTCTATATGCATACCATTTTAGGTTCTTGCATTAGCTAAAGAATTTGTTTCACCATAGACTTGACAAAAAATTGAGAATTCCTTATTTCCTACTATAGTCTTTAAGATAAATGAGTTCAAATATTAAGAAAGGGAAAGAGGAGGCCTTGGCCCACCATGGCCTCATAAAATTTCCAATATGTAATGTTATGGAAAGATGAGTTGTTAGAGTACCTTGGGAAGAATTTGTGACAATGGATAGACAAAAATTCTTGGCCTCCCAACAATTTATCCAGGAACCCAGTCAAGAAAGAGACATGAGGAAGAAGAAATTTGGGAAGGTATAGGTCCCAAAAAGAAAAAAAATATTAGAAAATGATCAAGGTGAAATATTTAGACAAATAAATAGCTTCCACCTTAAATAAATTTGATCCCCTAAGTTGGATTTGCATTGTGCCTCACTGAGCTAAACCCTAGTTCCATGGATCCTCTAACAAACACTTTTATGGGCGATGAAATCATAGGAGAGGGGTCTCCCTAGCTGGAATATTGTGCAAGGAGTCCAACACAAGTGGTGTTTCATCGATCTGAGGCGTGGTTTGGGTGCTATGGTGAGTTGCAACTCACCTCCTGAATCCATTCAGGGACACAATGACAATTTGGTCTGGCGGCACAAAATCACAACCGGGCGACGTAACTGAGTTTCGTAAGCTCTGGAAGGTGTGTATAGCCAACATCCACATGACCATGGTTCCTAAAATCTCCCAACACATGGTCTTTGAAAGTTGAACCCCTGTGTCAAATTTGTATTATGCCTCATTGAGATAAACCCTAGTTCCAAATATCCTCTAACAAACAATTTTCTGGGTGATGGAATCATAGGAGAGGGGTCCCCATAGCTGGAATCTGGTGCCAGGAGTCCAACAAAACTGGCATTTCGTCGATCTGAGGCATGGTTTGGGTGATATGGCAAGTTGCAACTTGCCTCCTGAAGTCATTCAAGGACATAATGACAATTTGGCCTGGGGGCACAAAATCACAATCGACCGACATAACTGAGTTTTATAAGCTCCAATAGGTGTGTATGACCAACAACCACATGACCATGGTGCCCAAAATCACTTGACACAGGGGCTTTGAAATTTTACCCCCTATGTCGGATTTGCATTATGCCTCACTTAGTTAAACCCTAGTTCTAGAGATCCTATAACAAACACTTTTCTGGGTGACGAAATCACATGAGAGGGGTCCCCATAGCTAGAATACGATGCTAGGAATCCAACAAAGCTAGAATTTTGTCAATCTAAGGCATGGTTTGGGTGTTATGGCGAGTTGAAACTTGCCTCCTCAAGTCATTTAGGGACACAATAACAATTTGGTCTGGGGGCACAAAATCACAATCAAGTGACGTAAATGAGTTCCATAATCTCTGGAAGGCATGTATGACCAATTCCCACATGACCACGGTTCCCGCAATCACATGACACATGGGCTTTGAAATTTGACCCCTTGTGTCGAATTTGCATTGTGACTCATTGAGCTAAACCCTAGTTCTGGAAATTCTCTAACAAACACTTTTCTAGGCAACGGAATCACAGGAGAGGGGTCCCCATAGTTGGAATCTCGTGCTAGGAGTCCAACAGAACTGGTGTTTCATCGATCTGAGGCATGGTTTGGGTGTTATGGTGAGTTGCAACTTGCCTCCTGAAGTCATTCAGGGACACAATGACAATTTGGTCGGGGGGCACAAAATCACAATCGGGTGACGTAACTAATTTTTGTAAGCTCCAGAAGGTTTGTATGACCAACTCCCACATGAACATGGTGCCCAAAATCATCTGAAATAGGGGATTTGAAAGTTGAACCCTTGTGTTGGATTTGCATTATGCCCCACTGAGCTAAACCCTAGTTCAGGAGATCCCCTAACAAACACTTTTCTAGATGACGAAATCACAGGAGAGGGGTCCCCCTAGATGGAATCTGGTGCCAGGACTACAACAAAACTAGTGTTTCATCAATCCGAGGCACGGTTTGGGTGTTATGGTGAGTTGCAACTCACCTCCTGAAGCCATTCGGGGACATAGTGACAACTTGGTTTGAGGGAACAAAATAAAAACCATGAGACGTAACTGAGTTTTGTAAGTTATAGAAGGTGTGTATGACCAACACCCACACAACCACAGTGCCCACAATCACCCGACACAAGGGCTTTGAAAGTTGACCCCCTATGTCAGATTTTCATTGTGCCTCACTGAGCTAAACCCTAGTTCTGGACATCCTCTAAAATACACTTTTTTGGACGACAGAATCACAGGAGAGGGGTCCCCCTAGCTAGAATCCAGTGCCAGGAGTCCAAAAGAATTGGCGTTTTATCAATCTGAGGCATGGTTTGGGTTCTATGGTGAGTTGCAACTCACCTTCTAAATCCATTCAGGGACACAATGACAATTTGGTCCTGGGGCACAAAATCACAACCGGGCGACATAACTGAGTTATGTAAGATCCAAAAGGTGTGTATGAGAAACACCCACACGACCACGCTGCCCACAATCACTCGACACAGGGGCTTTGAAATTTGACCCCATGTGTTGGATTTGCATTGTGCCTCACTGACCTACACCCTAGTTCTGGAGATCCTCTAAAAAACACTTTTTTGGGCAATAGAATTAGAGGATAAGGGTCCCATAGCTACAATCTGGTGCCAGGAGTCCAACAGAACTGGTGTTTCATCGAACTGAGGCACGGTTTGGGTTCTATGGTAAGTTGCAACTTGCCTCTTGAACCCATTCAGGGACACAATGACAATTTGGTCTGGGGGCACAAAATCACAATAGGGCGACATAACTGAGTTTTGTAAGCTATGAAAGGTGTGTATGACCAACTCCCACATGACCACGATGCCCACAATCACTCGACACATGGAATTTGAAAGTTGACCACCTGTGTCGTATTTTCATTGTGCCTCATTTAGCTAAACCCTAGTTCTGGAGATCCTCTAACAAACACTTTTCTAGGTGAAGGAATCACAGGAGAGGGGTCCCCATAGCTAGAATCTGGTGCCAGGATTCCAACATAACTAGTGTTTTGTCAATCTGAGGCACGGTTTGGTTGCTATGGCGAGTTGCAACTAGCCTCCTAAAGCCATTTAGGGAGACAATGAAAATTTGGTCAGGGGCACAAAACCACAATCGGGCGATGTAACTGATTTTTTTAATCTCTAGAAGGTGTGTATGACCAATGCCCACACAATCATGGTGCCCACAATCACCCGACACATGCGATTTGAAATTTTACCCCCTGTGTCGTATTTTCATTGAGCCTCACTGAGCTAAACCCTAGTTCTGGAGATCCTCTAACAAGCACTTTTATGGGAGACAAAATCACAGGGCAAGGGTCCCCCTAGCTGGAATCTTGTGCCAGGAGTCCAACAGAACTGGTTTTTTGTCGATCTGATGCACAGTTTGGGTGTTATAGAGAGTTTCAACTCACCTCCTGAAGCCATTTAGTGACACAATGACAATTAGGTCTGGAGGCACAAAATCACAACCGAGTGACTGTGTACACACCTTGCACCGGCTCACGAGGAAAAGAGGTTTAAATTTTATGCAGGAATTTCAAAGATATACACACCTGTAACAAGATTCATGTATTCTTGAACAAACACAATAATAGGGAAATTACAAACAACAATGGCTTCACACATTGGATCAATTTTCCTCTGTTATCTTCATTCAAAATCAAAAAAATGGTTACAATAAAATTCAAACAACAATCAATGCTCTGAGATTCCTACTTTCTCAGAACTATCGTAACAACCCATCTTTAGGTCGTACAAAACCTCTCCTTATACAAAAGAAACAAACTAACTACTACCTAATTGTGGTTACATCGAGACTAGGGTTAAATTCCCAAGTCACGCGTTCTCATTTTGTCTACGTGCATGATCTTTCCTTTTGTTGTTTTCTATCAAATTCAAAAGATTTGCAGTGTTGGCTATCATTCGAGACTCCAAATTAGTCCTTGGGCGCTGAGTTGTCCTGCCATGTGTACTTGCTGAGGATGCTCCTACATCATATATCATGTGTCTTGATGTGATGTGAACTATGTTGTTTATATTCTTAGTGTTGTTGTTATAATGTATGATGAATGCATTTGATGTTATTAATTAGTGCTTAATGATATTAAATATAAATGAATGCTAGATCTAAGCTAATGCTATGTGCTAAGTGATTGAAATTGCTTGATCTTTATTGTTACTGCATTGATCTGTAATAAGGGTTTAGTCTGTGATGTGAATGAGACTCATAAACTATTGAATTTACTTGTCTAAGTGATCTGCTAAGTGTTGTAATCACAGATCTGTGTCCCAGCTTGGTTGTACACACTTGAGTCCTGCAACCCCCCCTGCCTATACCTTGGGTGAGACTTTATATGCTTCGTAGGTGTTGCCTAAAGGGACAGTAGTTAGGTTTTGTTGGTGTGTTGTTGAAGCATTGAACCCTGGGTCTGCCCTTGTGCCAACAAATGGTTTCGTTGCTAGGACCTGAAGCTGTGATTGTTGGGAACTGAAGAAAAGAGAAATATGTGTGCGTAGATCTGTTGATGTAGTGCGCAATATTCTAATTGACTTGCGAAGCTCTATGCTAAAAAAGAAACCTAATCTGAAGAAAAGAGGTAAGGCCTTAAAGCTTTGTGCTCTGGTAAGGGTAAGATAAGTGGAAAATTTTTCTTTGAAAGCATGAATCTAGGTATGTTTGATATATTTTGTCCTAGTCTGAATGGTAGGTCCCAGTTAGAAGAAAGAATTGATTTGAATAGATAAATATATGTTATTCCTATGCATAGAAAGAATTTTTGGACTAATAAGTGGATGCAGGAACCTAGAAAGATTTTTTGTAGATTGCAGGTCCAACACTATGATCCCAATGCGTAGTAAAGAAAAGGTTGGGGCTCGTTTAAAAGAAAGAGAGGATTGAAACTATCTTATAATTGTAGAAGACTGGGAAATCTTGCTAAGGAATGCCCTGGTACAAGTCCTATTTGTATTTATTGTAAATTCATTGGTCATGAGGTTGAGGATTGTCCAAGAATGATTGCTAAAGTTGAAAATATGAACACGAGACAAGAAAAAACTAAATAAACTCAAGAGGCTAAGAGCATGTTGGGGAATAATAAAGAGAAAGAGTCAGAGACTATGTTAGTACAGTTAAAAGAAGTAATGGATGATCATAGAGACATCAGTTTACCAGAGATCCTAAAAGAAAAACAGCGCATAGTTACAAGAATAGAAGAGGTTAGCATAGATTGTGTATTGGATGAAGAAACACACGTGAATATTATGCCAGAAAGCACTTGGGAAATTTTGGGAAGGCCTGTTATGATACCTTAATTGGGAAGGATAGGCTTTTTTAAAGGAAATATGATAACCCTATGTGGAATAGTTACTATTATACCTATGATTGCTCATGAAACATCGACTGAAGAAGAATTTGAAGTCATTAATTTTGTTGAGAACAATGCCCCTTTTCCACTTTTATTAGGAAAGACTTGGATTGAGAAGGATCAGATAAGAAGGAAAGCAGAGGAGGAAGCTACAGAACAAAAAAAGAAAGAACTAAGGGACTTCATAACTAGAAAAATAGAACGACTGATAAAAGAACAAGAGGACAAGTCGAAGCAACAGAGGGCAAGAGAATTAGTTGTCAAAGTTAAAAGAACGCAGGAAGGCTTGAAGAACCTGCCCGTGCAAGAAAGAAGTATAGCCACCCCGGAAATAGTAAGAGAAGGGAAATTAACCTCAAAATATGTAAGAGCACATTAGCAGTACGAAGTCCTTGCACCAAGAGAGGATAAGAATACAAATGGGAAGCGGATTCCAGAAATTGTTAGAGCTCAAATCACAGGAAAGAAGGCCAGGAAGCTCAATAAGAAGAAAGCTAAGCTACAAAAACTACATGAAGCTAAAGAGAACATAAGGAAGACTTCGCAGGAGGCAGATCTGTAGAACTTGAACCTTGTTGGAATAATAGAACCACTCAGAATGTGACTTCGCCATGGCGAAGCTATTTGACCATTGGAGGCGCCTCGACCGTTAGAATGACACCCCGGAATAGCTAGAAAATGCATTTATGAGCGAATGGATTGTTGAGACCACGCCATAACAGATGGATTAGCATTGATAGTTGTATTCCTTCCCGTTGGATGAATCTGTTATGATTATTTCTTATTTAACTCGTCGAATGCTACGTCGGGACCACTTTTTTCCACCTGTGATTATCCAAGCTACCAGAGAATCGATTGTATATCACGTTGTGATTTCTAAACCTTTCCATCCGTAGGATTACCTCACTTATCCATTCGCCTACCTAATCTATTTGTCTATAAGTGTGGATGTCAGGAAAACCTAGCACGTTACAAATATATGTTAGGGAGATCCTTACGAAGATAATGGCTGATAGATAGTTTTTTGTATGAATACAAGCATCATCGACTGGGGGACTTCAAGAATCCCCTTAGAATGGATGTCATTCTAGTCGTGCTAACCCCACAACTAAGAAGAGAAGTAATCATTGTGATGATCTGGCTAACGCGAAGCATATCCCATCGGTATTTCTATATTACATACCGCCTTTGGTTGGCGTGGTTAATCACAACAGCATTCCACGTGATTTTGAGTATATGTTGATCAATGCGTACATCCTGAAGGGGATACGCGTAGTTGGAACCCAGTTGGGACAGATCTCAACTCTGAAGAACAATGACTTTAATCTCGGTGACAGAAATAACTACGCCATGCTCGCGCCCCATGGGTATTTGATGAAGACGATTGGGAAGAATCCATGCATAGTCCCCCAACCGTGGATTAAGGATCTAGCACAGTCCATGATATTGAATATAATGAAGATCCCTCACTTCAGCTGACATTAGGAGGTTAACACTTGCATTAAACTCCTCTTGTCAATGCTTCCATGGAGGATATATGTGGCTTGACAGGCACATTACCGTGGATCTGGTGTTGATCCACTTGATCACGGGACTAAGCATGCAGGGCCCTGACCCTCAGCAATTATACCCAGGGAAGACTTAAGATCTCTCCCTAGCATAGTGCATAAAGGAGGATTATGGCGATGTAGAAAATGGAAAGTGAGGCTACAAGGTAGCCTCTATCTAGTATGGCACAATGCACCTCTCTTTCCAACTTATAGCTAGAAAGATCGTCATAAAGAACCATCTAACACAGGTCACTAGGTTCATAGTAGACCTCACTGGGAAGTGCGTGGAGGGGATGCAAATGAATTGGGTGAGTTACCTCGTCAACAAGCTCGAGAAAGTTTTTCGAAAAGCACAAGATCAGGGGTCTGACTTCCATTTCAGTTGGTTACTTGAACTAATTGCATTTATCTCTTGGCAGATGTCGAAAAGAGATACATTTCCAGAAGTTGAGCCATCGGAGCCGTTGGTCGCAAGGTTCTCCACCTTGTCGTATACGAATGACACGTTGAAGTAGTGGCAGTTGAATGTTGTGTTCCATGCCTAATACCAGCAACTGAAGAGTGCTATTGAGGCATTCCCACACATGACCCCAAACACATTACACCAGTATAGACCATTAGAGAAGTTCCAAGCAGATCGACACTTTATCTATATCACTGCGTGTAGGGATGAGAGAAAGGAGGAGTTACAGTCTTATTATAAGTTGATCGATGAAGACATGGAGGAGATCACCAAAGAATGTCCAACGGAGTTCCTTGTATTAGTTGAACATGCAGAGCTCTCTGATGTGGACATCATAGGAAGCCCCTTGGTCACCCGGGTCAAGCATGTCAGGTAGAGCAGTGTGAAGAAAAAGAAGAAAAAGGTATAAGTCCATCATATATAAATTGATGAGGAGGACAGAGCCTCTGCAAAAGATGGGTCTTTCTTGCCAAAGGGAGGAGGAGAAGACCAAGGAAATGGACAAGGAGGAGGGGATGACGGAGAAATGCAAGAAGAGGGTGAAGCTACATTGTCGAAGGACCCCCCTACTGAGGCAGAAACATCAAATAAAAGGAAGGTTTCCCCGTAGAAGCCTTCGGCCAGTAAGAAGATGTGCGCCAGGAAGCCCAAGATGAAGGCTATGCTCACAGAGGATGACATCGATCTAATCATCGCAGTCGTTGAGGATGCTTCAGAGGATATCTTGCAGCAATATGGATAAAAGTAGGAGACGTTGTATGAAAGAATAGATAAAGAGATGAAGGAGATACAGCAAGCCATACATTCGAGCCACGCAGTACCTACTGCATCTTCTTCATCAAATATTGCAGAATTGGGGGATGAGCCCGCCCAGTTACAAAGACTAGCAGATGCAACAGAGGCTCGGCTTCAGCGATTCCAAGAAGAAAAGGAACAGGCTACAGACATATTGAAGCAAGAAAAGGAGGAGGTCTTAGAGCAACTATGAGTTGCACAGTCCTGTGTAACTGCCTACAAGAAGGATAAAGATGAAATTTGAGTGATGTTCAAGGAGGACAATGCAAAGATACAAAAAGAAAAATACCAACTGCTTTCAAAGCAGACTGCGGTCAAAGAAGCGGTGACTAAAGCACTTCACTTTGTGTTGGGCTTGGCATAGGAGGAACAAGAGTCAGCCAAGATTCAAGTGGGAAATCTTGTTGAGGCCATTCAACAGCTTCAAGAATGGGTAACGGAGTTGGATCTTCAAGCGGTACCTAGCACTCTGCAGGAAGTGCGTGACCAATGGGAGGAAGCCACTAAGAGCACAATTGGAAGGATAAAGGTCCTCACCTTACAATGTAAGCAGTTGAGAGATTGAAGTGCGCAAACCTATGAATGGCTCATAGAAGATTTGGAGCTGAGGAAACTGGAAGCACAGTTCTAGGAGGCACAACAATAGGCATCGATCATACATGCGCATATGAAACTACTCACTGAAGTCGAGCGAATGAAGAGATCACAGGAGCCACACGTAGTCCAGCAGCATATTACTGCCATCCAGAGTAGAGTCATGGAAGTTACACAGAGACTACAGCTGGTGCAGGATGAAGCCTGCACAAGTTTTTAAGAGATTGAAGGACAAGGCTCGCATCTAGAACAAGAGGTTACGACAGTGGAATAGCACCTGGAAGGTCCTATTACAGAGAAACTGATTCATGAGTTCGTCGAGTAGGAGGCTCTAGCGAAGCAGCAAGTCGAGGCATCTCGAGATAATCTCGAGGCCTTTGAAGGAGCATTGCCCAGATCTAAGTGACTCGAGACGAGTCATAGGTGAGTGTTGGGGGCCTGTTGGCCCTTGACCAAGTTTTGAGGAAACATTGGTCGTGTTTGACCAATTTAGGACTTCGACAGGCTGGTCAAAGATGGATTGCCCAGGCGAAGCTGATATCGCAGGATCTCACTTGTTTTGTGGGCTTGTGGACCCAGCAAAGGGTTTACTAGGGTTTATGTAATTGGTTATGGGATGTCATTCCATGGGTTTAACCATGATTAGGCCTTTTTGTAAATGTATAAATAAGTAGCTAAGAAATGTAAGAATTAGGGTTGGCTATGTGCACAATATGTTGTAAGTTTTAATGTTGGCTTAGTGCAAGAGGTTCTAAGTTGCTTTGTGCAAACAAACTATGTAGAGTGAGGCTCTGTGCCTTGACCTAATTTTGGGAAGGAGGATCTGGCACACAATAGGAAGATCTCTTGTCCTCTGCAAAGTTTGGCTCTTTGGCTTTGTGCACAAGAGAAACGGAATGTAAGAGAATTGAAGACTAATAAAGAAGAAGAATAAGTTGGTGGGAGTAGCCCCACACCGGAGTGAATCACGTATATCTTGTGTCTTGATGTGCTTTGTGTGATGTGAATTATGTTGTTTATCTTCTTATTGTTGTTGGGATAATGTATGATGAATGCATTTGATGCTATTTCTTAGTGATTAATGGTATTAAATATAAATGAATGCTATATCTAACCTAATGATATGCGCTAATTGATTGAAAGTGCTTGATCTTTATTGTTACTTCGTTGTTCTATAATAAGGGTTTAGTCTGCAATGTGAATGAGACTCATAAACTAATGCATTTAGTTTTTAAGTGATCTGCTAAGTGTTGTAATCACATATCTGTGTCCCAGCTTGGTTGTAGACACCTGAGTCCTACAACCCCCGCTACCTATACCTCTGGTAAGACTTCATCTACTTCGCAGGTGTTTCCTAAAGGGTTGGTAGTTAGGGTTTTGTTGGTGCATTGTTGAAGCATTGAAACCTGGGTCTTCCCCTGTGCCAACACATGTATTGACTAGCACCCATGTTTTAAAGATTGCAGACCCAAAAAAAGACTTCTTGGTTTGCACAGATGCTTGAAAAGAAGGATTTGGTGGAGTTCTCATGCAAGATAGACAAGTGGTTTGTTATGAATCACTTAAACTGAACTAACATGAGTAGAAGTATGTCACTCATGACTTTGAACTTGCAAAAAGTGTGCATGCACTAAAAATGGGGAGACATTACTTGTTGGAAAGGCGATTTATCCTCATGACGGACCATTATGGTCTGAAGTATTTGTTTAACCAGCCAAGGCTGAACACAAGACATGCAAGTTGGATGTTGTGTATCAGTGAGTTTCACTTCGAAATCAAACACATAAAAGGAAAAGAGAACAAAGTATCCAACACGCTTAGCCGAAGCATTCAAACAATAAAGTTAGCAAAAACAAGTGTAGGAGAGTCTGAAATTCAGTAGAGGATTAAGACCCTTTTGTAGGAATATGAGTTCTTAAATCAAGTAAAAGAAAAGTTGCAGCAAGAACCTAGGGAAAAGAGGTATGAAGGATATCAAATAATGACTGATAATTTGTTGTTTTACAACAACAGGTTGAATGTTCCTAAATCAATAGATTTTATGCGATTGATTATGGATGAATTCCATAGAAGACCTTATGTTTGTCACCCTGGTTACCAAAAAATGATAACAGAAGCTAGACAGTTGTATTATTGACCTAGAATGAAGCAATACATTACTCATTGCATTGTGAAGTTCTTGAAGTGCCAACAGGTGAAATTCGAGCATCGAAACATTATTGGACTATTGCAGCCTATACAGATAATAGAGTGGAAATGGGAAGTGATTTTCATGGATTTTATCACAATTTTACCAAGGATATTCAAATAGCATGATGCAATCATAGTTGTAGTGGATAAGTTGAGAAAGGAAACTCATTATATTCCTATAAAATCTACTTATAAATCCATAGATTATTCAGATTGCATGGTTTTCCTAAAACCATCAACGCAGACAGATATGCTAAGCTCACCTTGAATTTTTGGAAAATCTTGTTTCCAGGTGTAGAAATGCAGTTGGAATTTAGCATGGCCTACCATCCTCAAACAAATGGTCAGACTGAAAGGGTGAACAGAGAGTTAGAAGATATGTTATGGATGCATGTTATGCATCATCCCAAGCAATGGGAAGAATATCTACCTTTGGTAGAGTTCACGTACAACAATGGTTATCAAGAATCATTGAAGATGAGTCTGTCTAAGGCTCTATATGGTAGAAAGTGAAATGTCTTAATTATTTTGGATATTCCTATGGATAAAATCATACTTGGGCTCAAATTACTAAAGGAAATGGAAAAGTCCATAATTAATATAAGGCAGAACCTTAAGATTTCCAAATATATACAGAAGAGCTATGTTGATAGAAAAAGAACCCCCAAATATTTCAAAGTAGGAGACCATGTGTATCTCCGGGCGACCCAAGAGGAGATCCCTAAAAATGGGGATGTGTGCTAAGTTGGCTCCCCAATATTGTGACCATTTGAAATCCTAAAGAGAATAGGACCAGTAGCATACAGACTTGCTTTACCACCTACTATTACAAAACATAATGTATTCCACGTGTCTTTGTTAAAGAAATATATACATGATTCTAATCATGTTATTGATTGGATTGTAATACAGGTGGAACCAAAAGGAGAATTCCAGCCAGAACCCCAATGTATCATGGACAAGAAAGAAACAATTCTTCAAAACCGAGCCATCGTGCACGTCAAGGTGTATCATAAGCACTTTGGAGAAGATGAAGCTACATGGGAGCTAGAAGATTCCATGAGAACGGCATACCCATTTTTGTTTAATGTATAATTGTATATACATGGTGTTTTAAATATTGAGGACAATGTTTCTTTTAGGGGGAGAGGAATGTAATACCTTGTTTTCCCCCAAGATTGTAATTATGCACAAACTTCATATGTTAATGTTATGAGGCATGTAATTGTGTTTTGATTTAATATAACACCAAAATGTTGACTGCGAGGGAACAACCTTGACAGAACTGGCCATGATACACTAGAGTAAATTGATGAGGCAGAGAGACTGATGGAATGGTTGAGTGTAGTGGAGATGATATGCATCAGTGAAGAAAATAGGAATCTTTCAGTACAACACGCTTATTTATGCTTGAAAACATGAATAATTACACCTACCACCATACCAGGTATACATGAAACCATGTGACCATTAAAGAAGGTCAATGAGGTGGTTGAGAAGTTAATGAATATAGGCAGTTGACATTGCAGAGAGAAAAAGGTCGACTGAACAACTGACAAGGGATACCATGAAACCACCCCTTCAGACTGTTAAAGGCAAACCCCATGCTATGTCTGTAGAAAGTCACAAATATACCGAGGAGATAGATAAGAAGACCAAAGGATGAAAACATGAAGAAGGAGAGAGCATAAAAGAATCTGTGCGAGAAAAATAGAGAATAGAGACTGAGGTTTGAATTTATCAATTGAGGGAAAAAAAGGAAAAAGAGGAGCTTTCTAGAAGAAAATAGGAATTTGTTCTTAGTTGTTGATTCTCACCCTGAACAGAGAAGACCCAGATTCTTGAACTGGAGCAATAATGGGTTTCAACTTGGTGCTTACTGGATAGAAATTGGCACCGGTAAAAGGGGAGGTCATCAAGGGACTGTTGAGAAAAGAAGGGACACCCTTGTGCATAGAAAATCCATTTGAGAAACCACCTGATAAACATGCATAGACCTAAAGCTCAGTGGGAGGTGGAAACTTCTATTGTGTTAGAGGAGTAAATGATCATCGCAAACTCTAAAGCATGCTGATTCGATTTCCTCGATGGTATCATGGCTTGGCACAAGGGTGGCATGTTGTAGGAAGTGACTCTAGAAGAAGCCCTAAGGTTGGGAGGAAAGGTGTCCTATCTTAGTCATTTGGATTTGGTAATGTCCTTATCAAATAAGTGTTTATTTGCAGTGAAACTGACTATGAATGATATATATGAATGCATGTGTGAATGTATGAATCTAAGGGAAACATAGTTGTTTATAATCTACAGTTCAAATGCATGCAAGTTGAAATAATTTGTAATGTTTATTATTTCCCTAATAATTGTAAAGACGATCTAAGTTATGATCTGCTACGTGCTTGAGCATTTTGTATCCCTATTGGGAGAATATGTAAATCATGTAAGATTTATCTCCTTAAGTTTCAATGAATTGTAAAGGCCTTAGAGTAGTCCTGAAACTTTGAAAATCAGGGTCGAAGCCCTGCAAAACTTGAGAAACGTCTAATTCCTTAAAATAGACCGTTACATCTCCTTAAGGTCTTGTGCAAATCAATAGAGAACGACAGCCATGAGATCTGAATGATTGATAACAGTGACCTATTCATAGTGGAAGCTTCGGGGGGGAACCTTGAAAATTATGGGAAAATATCTGAATGAGAGACTCTAAATTTGAGCATGCATGGACTGTAGATATAGAAGTTGGTGAGTTAATCCTCGGTCGTTGATCCTTGAGGGTCTCACTTAACTGATCCAGAGGAAAGAGAAAGTTGGCATTTCCTGGGAGCGTCAGTCTGAAGTGTTGAATGTATTACTCCGATGGAAGGCAAATCTAGATCATAGGTATGTAAGGGGGCGAGATGTGAAGTTAGTCATCAATCTCCTATAATTCACAATTAGGTTAAGAGACAAAGTGCTGAAATCATGAATGACATGGCATGCCAGCAAGGTAGCCAGAGTGTCCATAGGACTACAAATATCAATCATTGATTGGTTGACAAGTTGAGTGTGACCCAGCGAGATAGGAGGACTTTAGACTACCAAAAAAATCCCAACCATTGGTCATAGAGACCGTAATTACATCAACGTCATACATCAAGAAGACTGAATATTCCTTGATAACCTGATTTTGGAGTAGTGAAACTTCTCGAACCTTTTGAACGTCGAACAAATGGTATCGAAAGGGAATAGTATTCATTGTTGTACATGTCAGAGGTAAAAGTTGAGAAAATTGGGAGAAGGATCGAATGTCGAAGACTATAGGCTTATGTGGATTGAAGTTGCACCATGGAAAGTTTGTAAGGTTCCACTTCGGTGCCATGTTGTCACCACTTCAGATGGCATGAGTCGCATGGTACCATGTGGATGCCACATTGCACTAAGATAGATATTGACCATGATATCCCGAGAACTTTGGAGGGCCATAAATTTTGATCTAGAGCTCAATTTTGAGTGAAATTATAGTCGTTGATAATCTCTTGAAGAGAACATAATGTTAAAGTTGTCAAGGAGGAAATTTGAGATACTCGAGAAAAGTGAAGATTCTAATGCCCCATCCCTTAAAAGGACACTTAGGGTTGGGTTTGTTACAAAGGGTTTCAAATTAATAAAGGGGAATATCTATATTTTTCTGCGTATCTTATGCGGTGATTACATTATGCATATCTTTGGTATTTAACAAGTGGTATCATAGTACTTTCTTCAACCACAAAAATTGGGGAAAATATTTTTTTTATTTTTTGCAAGGTTTCAAAAGACAAAGAAAAAGAGGGCCATGACACTTAGATCAATTCCTATATCTTTTTTTGAAGAATTTGATGAAAATAGTTGTAGATATAAGTTCCTCACAGAAAAAATGACCAATTTCAAAATACAAATCATCCAAATTAGAGTTTGTGAGGCCAAGATATCAATGATTTAAAATCATCAATTTTTCAAGGTTTTTCCAAGAACAATAATGTGATTTTGCAGGTTTCTGTAGAAATTGGTGCATAATTTTCCCAAAAAAATTATATATCTAAGTTCCTCTCACAAAATCACCTAATTCCAAAAATAAATATCGTCCAAATTGAAGCTATGGAAGTGAATATATCGTTGATTTAAAATCAACCATTTTTAGGGTTTTTTGTGACAGCAACAGAACTGCAGAGCTCATAAATTTTGATAGGGTGCTCAGATTGCTACTAGATCAGTAACATTGGATAGAGGATTTTCATTTTGATATATTATATTTGGTTTTTCCAATGGATATTCACTTTTGAATTCTCATGGGCCTCAACGAAGTTTGACGGGAGATTCAATCACTCAATATAGAAGTCCACAATATTCAAGAGCACAAACTTGCAAGGCATGAGAGATATAACATGGAGATCATCGACCATTATTTCATGACATAATATAATCAAGAAACATATTCTTGGTATTATTTTGAGGTCGATTGTAATGATTGGTATATGGATGTTTGTCATTTATGGGATGACAACCACTTTCATCTTCTATTTGATGACTCTACTCCACCTTATGTAAACCACATCTTGGAGTGTAGACAAGAGCCTTCTATGCATATTATTCTTCAGTTTTATTATTCTCCAGTAGTAGTGGATTATTTTTTGGCTAGCTCTACATATTTGGATCCACATGACCAATGGTGATATTTGGAGTATCATTTTCAGTTGGCTATTGAATTTTGATATCTTCAGCATGGAGTTCAAATGAGCACTTGGACATGGGACCCAGGTTTATAGTGGAACTTGGAATACTTCAACATGGTGGATAGCACTTCTACATGGGACCATGTTTCTCCATCCTACTTCATCATTAGGTTCCACACTTATCCATTGGACCCTGGTATATGGTTGTACTTCCTCATAACAAGCGTTGATGGCAACACTTTCATAAGGGGGATGGAATGTAGTGTAGTTAAGGGGATAATATGGGGTACCTAAGTAGGTACCTTTTACCCCCTCGGACTAGGGGTAACTAAGGATATCATGTCTCTAGGCCCATAGGTATAATACATAGAGTGCCAAGAGCCATATTGACTAGCATAGCCATGTAGGGTTTGTCCTATCCTGACTTGCATTGTCGATCATCAATAGCAGAGAAACATCCATCACACAAGCATGGCCCCAAAGGATAACAAGTCTTTCTTCATGAGGTAATAATTCAGGTATCATAGTAAGTGTCACTTTAATCATTGAATCATTTAAATATGTTGCAAAGAATCATTTCTTGATTACATAATGTTTTCTTGGAAAATATACATTTTTCCTTATATAACCTTGGTGGGTGTCACTACGTCCTAATAAGTTGGTCACCCTCAAAAATGGGGTGATATTTTTGGGTTCCTTGAAGTTTCATCATACCATTCCACTTATCACTTTCTATACTTCTTCCATTTCATCTCATCATCTTTTGGGTTTTCAACTACACTGACCCAAGAAGGGATTGCACCTCATTTCATGGGAAGAAGGGGATGAAGGCCCAAAGGGAAATGTAGCTGGAAAAATGTAAAATCCAATCATAAACCTTCTAGATACTTTCCTATGGATATTGAGAACAATGAAATGTTTCTCAAAAAATGAGGTACCCGTAAAATAAATAACTAATTAATCAATCATTCCAAGCAAGGTAGAGTGTATGTGGGCTATGAATTTCCTTATTAGTGCCATGTATTGTCTTCAACTTAGGGAAGCATTATGGCCAAGGAAGAGCATATGTGGGCTATGCATTTCCTTTTAGTTACCCTTATTGTCTTCAACTTGGCCACACTCTAATAAATTAATGTCAAATGGGCTTCGAAAAAATTTGCATCATGGATGAAGGACAACACGCCCTCTAGAAAGGCACCCATAAATGAGACAACTAACCCTTGTATGTCATGAAGTAACCCATACCCAGAATTCTTATCCCACTCTACCTCATACTCACACATGGATTATATAGGTTTCCCTTGGGAAACACCTTTGACTTAGGGATTTACTAACCCAATAGGATGCCTTAACACCCCTCCCATACCTAAATTTGACCAATTGTATAAGGTCTTTGAGAATTTTCTTAGTTTAAAAAGGGGGCATTTGATGTACATGTTTGGGTGGTTCCATTATTAGATATGGCTTACTTGGAATGATTCTTGTGACTTATAACCCTTGGAGAGTGCATATTTTTTTCTTTGCAGGACCTTTCCAGTGGACATGTATTCACGAGGAGATGAATTTATTTAGACCTTCATGGCGTCTTTGGAGCCCAAGGATGGATTCACAAACCCCATGTCTGGGGTAGTATTGTGATCACCATTTACACATTGAAGAAGGAGGTTGTTTCCTTTGGAGGCACTCTAGCATGGCTAGGATATGAGCTCCCACCTCTTTCCACTCGAACGCCAATCTCGGAGGCTTGAACATCACTCACCTAGCCCATAGCGTCACCATTCAAAGGGCTAGGGTTTGATAGGGATGATGTGTTGATGGAGGAGGACACATCGCACCTCATTTTGGTAGTTTATGGCATGGCATGGCCTTTGCAAGCCCAACATTCCACCTAACACCCTCAACATTTCCTTCTTGGAGCTCAACGTCACCCTAAAGAGGGATGACATCACCCTCTTAGGGTTTATTTTGTGTAAAAATGTTTTTTTATAATTTGTAAAGGGAAAATTATGAGGTCATCCCTCTTTGTATTTTTAAGTTAACCTTAAAATCGGACAAATATCGTTTGCAAGGCCTCATATAAAAAGAGGCCTTTCCATTTTTAAATTTTCATCACAACTCTTCCTCACACAAGAGGATCAAGTTTGAAATTTTCACTATCTTGGAGATATTGGTCTCTTTTACTAGTGAAAACCTCTTTCAGGACATGTTTTAGATGCTTCTTGGCTGATTTATGGTGGAATTTTCTGCAAACTAGGGTTTTGTGCTTGATAATTCTTGGTGAAGTAAGTAAATGTGCAATTTTGATTTCATGCTTTCAATGTTTATGGTAAATTTTACTTGTTCAAGTTGAAGATTATGAAATTGCTTGCTTAAACCCTAGGGGAAGAATATAATGTGTTTCTTCCTCTCTCTAAATCATTCTACTTATTGAATTTCTAATAAAATATTGTCTAGAGTAAGCTTCTAAATCCCTAAAGTGCTAGCACTTTAGAAGTCTTGTTCTAGAAACTTGTTGCTATATGTTTCAAGAGCCTAAGGGAGAAGAAGAATTCACTAGAGCCCAAAAGAGCTTGTTCTCTAGAAAATTTCATCTTTGAGACTTGAAGTTTGAGGCCCTAAAGAGATAGCACCTAAAAACTTGCCTCATCATCCTTAGGACATATTATCGTCATTATTTCTCCAAGTTTTATAGTTGTTTTAATTGACTCCATAATCCCAAAAGGCACTAGTTTCGTCACTTTCTTGTGAAGGAATTGATCAGCAACTCTCATACTCTATTCTCTAATAATTCTACTAACTTCTCATAACCCTAGTTTAGCCTATTTCACTAATTAATTTGATGTTGTTTCACAACACTGCTACATCCATATGACTTATTTCATTTTGTTGCACACACTAACTTAATACTAGTCTAAACTACTCATAAATTGCTTGTCACAAGTGCTACTTGATCCATTGAATAAATACTAAGTTTTCATTGTCTTATCTTTCAATTTTGAGCTAAATTTCTTATGGTTTTTACAAATTACTAGTTGTTGTTATAAATCGTCATCTAGATGCAATTTTAGTTTAGCCATTGTATATTTATGTTTTCTACTATTTTTTGATGTATTTTATCATATTGGTACTTGGAAAGTGTTATATATACATGTTGTATTGTTCTTGTTCCAGGACGGTACCCAAAACTCTTTTGTTTCCTCAATTTTATAGAGTTAGAACTTTTGACTTGGGTAATCGATAAGAGGGACCTCCAAGCTTGATCGTACCCTTGCTATCTAATCCCTTTACGTTACCGGGGATGTCTTCCCTGGGTTGGACCTCATCCATCCTATAAACATGGGGATTTCCTACTAAGGTGAAAATGGTGGGTTATCCTGTAGTTACACCCATTTGATTTACTTAAGTACAAATTGTGCGATAACATTTTGGTGTCGTTGTCGAGGAGAATTGAGTCAGTTTTCCTCAATGACACATATTTTGGTAAGATTTTTCCCGAAGCCCTTATCCTACAAGATTACCTAGAGACTCCTCTAAGGGTGATTCCCTCACATCCTTTGATGATCCTAGAAGGATCATCTAGTTACTCCACTGATAATTTTTTATCGATTTTCCAAGCAATGGAATTATGGCTCTCCATGAAAGATTTCCTTCCATTAACTTTGAGAATATTCATGGGTATCCAAATGAGTTCAAAATTTATAAAATATGGTTGGATGACTATCCAAAATTTGAAGGGGGTTCTCTCGCCCTTCATATTTCAATGTTTCTTTATTATCTACATGAAGTAGGAACAACTCATGAATATGTATGAATAACATTATTCTTATATTGTTTCCCCTCAGAAGCACGAAATTAGATCAAGGATTGTTGTAAGCCAAAGGGAATATATTCTCTAATAAGCCTCGTTAGCAGATTTATTGAGTATTGGTTCCCAAATTACCAAACTTGTGAAGATGTTCTTCAAGATCTCACAAAAGTCCTAGATGACGAAGGGTTCACCACTGAGATTGTAGAAGAACTTAGAGAAGCTCACAACAAGGAACCTATTGGAATTTGTTAACCAACATATTTCAATTCATGAGTATGCCTTGGATGAAGGCCTTGAATATTTTGTATTTACAAAGGAAGATTCTGAGGAAGAGATTTATGAATAAGGTTACCAACCATTAGAGAAGAGTAAGAATTATCACATGACTCTATTGAAGACAACAAAGACCTGATTAAAGAACAAGAGCTTGAAAGGGTGATTCATGAGGATGAAGTGATGGTGTCTTCTCCTCCATTTGATGAAGTCATCCTAGCTTCCATCCCTCTTGCACAAGAAGAAGAGAATGTGGTTATTCATTTTACTTTTCAGGTTTTTGACCATACTATGTGCTATGATTCGGAAAGTGAGGAAATACAGGAACTGTTGGATATACTAGACCCTTCATGCTACAATGAAGGTGATTATGTGATTGACAACATCGATGAGTCCATATGTGTTTGGAAACGCAAATGGGATGTGACTTGTCATGATGTATATCTCATTTATGATAATGAACATCATTTTCAATTATTTCCTTTACAACAACCATGTGTGATTACTATTGATGCATATGTTTGGCAATGTGAAGATGACATGATTATGAATTTGTTCCAACCACTCAAGGGTGACCTTTTGCAGCATTCTCATGATGATTTACAGCCATGCCCTGAGGAGTTTGATATTTATCCTTTTTAACACTTGGATTTATTCTACTAAGAGGATTTTCAATCTCCATTAGACTTTAATTTTGACAAGAAAGAGGACATGGTTTTCCTAGAGTAGGATTTTTGTGACAAGTATTTACAACCTCCTTTGCTTTCATCTTTCCTTTCTACTACAGATAAGGTTGGGGGTTCATTTCATGATGGTCACCTACCTGTTAGAAGGAATTTCTTTCAACCTTTGGCTATTTGTAGGCCTTTTCAATTTCACACACAAAATCAATAATCCTTTGGTTGGGAGCGAAATGTTTTCTCTAGGCTCGGTTTCATCCCTTACCTTGCACCCTCTTTTCCCATAGACAATTGTATAACTTTTTGTAGGTTCCTTCTCATCCCTTCTTCTCTACCTTCTTGTGATAGCTTTGTAGCTAAGGATGAGGATCTACGTTTGTCCAATTTTCTTGGCCTTATCTTATGATATATGGGGCAAGGGTGTGGTGATACCTCTTTTCATCATCTTGTCCCTCCCTCCCGCCTCCATGAGTTAGAATTTATGGTTAGTTATAATAAAATGCATGATATATATTGTGACCTTTTTGTGCTTAACTTAACCTTATTTTGGTTTATGATGAAGCACAAAGGTAGATATTATGATACTTTGCTAGGATGGTTTTACTAGCTATATGATTATACCTATCATTTCTTATTAACATTGATTAGTGTAAGTAGGAATTTTCATATTGCATCTCATTGTATATATGTTGCATATTGCATATCATGGTAGTATATTTTGCGTATAGCTTTGCATGCATGTTTATGATTTAAATATTTTCTTCTTGCACCTTGCATCATTTCTATGTCATGCTTATATGTTTGCATGATCATATTCGCATGTTAGAATAAAATATTGGAAATTTTTATTTTCAACATTTTCTTTGGATTTTGATAATTTTTATAAGAATAAGGGGTAATATTACCACCCTAGATACTCTGAATATTTTTCTTGAGTGTGTAGGCACAAGTTATACCAGAGATGTTGAGGTTATCATGTGATCTATGATGAGCACATGTACTCAAGTAGGAGCATGATGTTACCCCCTCGGAATATGGGTAACTAAGGAGATCATGTCTTGAGGTCCGCGGGTAGCAGACGCGGAGTGTCAAGAGCCATATTGACTAGCAGAGCCCAGCAGGGCCCCTCCTATCTTGACTCATAATGGCAGTCATCACCAGTAGCATAGAATCATCCGTCACACCAACCTGGCCCTAGAGGATAACAGGTATTGCTTCAAAAATTAATAAGTCTAGTATCATGGTAAGTGTCACTTTAATAATTGAAGAATTTAAATATGTTGCAAATAATCCTTTCTTGATTACGGAATGTTTGCTTGGAAATTATACCTTTTTCCTTATTTAACCTTGGTGGGTGTCATTACGTCCTAGTAAGTTGATCAGCCTCAGGAATTGGGTGCTACTGAGGGGTTCCTTGAAGTGTCATTGTATTTTTCTTGATCATACTTATCAATTTCCATACTTCTTCCATTTCGTCTCCTCATCTTTTTGGATTTTAGGTGCACTGGCCCAAGAAAGGATTGTACCTCATTTCATGTGAAGAAGGGGATGAAGGCCCGGAGGGAAATGTAGTTGGAAAAAAGTTAAAATACAATCATAAACCTTCGAGATACTCTCTCAGGGATCCCTAGAACAATGAAATGCTTCTCAAAAAAATGAGGGACCTGTAAAATAATTAACTAATTAATCAATCATGAAAACCAAGGTAGAGCGTATGTGGGCTATGCATTTCCTTTTTAGTGTCTTTTATTGTCTTCAACTTGGGGAAGCATTATGGAAAAGGTAGAGCGTATGTGGGCTATGCATTTCTTTTTAGTGCCCCTTATTGTCTTCAACTTGGCCACACTCTAATAAATTAATGGAAAATGGGCTTGGAAAAATGTTTCATCGTGGATGAAGGGAAACACACCTTCTACAAAGGCACCCATAAATGAGACAATGTGAACCATTGTATGTCATGAACCCCATGCCCATAAGTCTTACCCCACTCCACCTCACACTCACACATGGCTTAGATAGATTTCCCTTGGGAAACACCTTTGAGTGGGGATTGACTAACCCAATAGGATGCCTTAACACCCCTCCCATACTTAAATTTGACAAATTGTATAAGGTCTTTGAGAATTTGTTTAGTTTAAAAATGGGGGGGTTGATGCACATGTTTGGGTGGTTCAATGATTAGATGTGGCTTACTTGGCATGTTTCTTGTGACTTATGGCCCCTTGGAGGGTGCATCTAATTTTCTTTGCAGGACCTTTCCGATGGACATGTATTCATGAGGAGATAACTTTGTTCGGACCTTCATGGGGCCTTTGCAACCCAAATATGGATGCAAAAACCCCGTGTCTAGGGAAAGCTTGTGATCACCATTTGCACACTGAAGAAGGAGGTCATTTCCTTTGGAGGAACTCTATCATGGATAGGATATGATCTCCCACCTCTTTCCACCAAGATGCCAGCCTTTGGAGTCTTGAACATCACTCACCTAACCCATGAAATCGCCATTTAGAGGGATGGGGTTTGATGGGGATGATGTATTTATGGAGGAGGACACATGGCACCTCATTTTGGAAGTTGATGGCATAATATGGCCTTTGGAGGCCCAACATTCCACCTAACACCCTCAATGTTTCCTTCTTGGAGCTCAATGTCACCCTAAAGAGGGATGACGTAAACCTCTTAGGGTTTATTTTGTGTAAAAATTAATTTCGGTAATTTGTAAAGGGTAAATTATGAGGTCAACCCTCTTTATATTTTTAAGTTGACCTTAAAAGTGGAAAAATATGGTTTTCAAGGCCTCATATAAATAGAGGCCTTATCATTTTCATTTTTCATCACAACTCTTCCTCACACAAGAGGATAAAGTCTGAAATTTTCGCTATCTTGGAGCTATTGGTATCTTTTATTAGTGCACACCTCTTGGAGGACAAGTTTTGGATGCTTCTTGGTTGATTTATAGTGGAATTTTTTGCAAACTCGGGTTTTGTGCTTGACTATTCTTGGTGCAATAAGTAAAATATGTAATTTTCATTTCATGCTTTGAATGTTTATGGTAAATTTTACTTGTTCATGTTGAATATTATGAAATTGCTTGTTTAAACCCTAGGAGAGAAACATAAGGTGTTTCTTCCTCTCTCTAGATCATTCTACTTATTGAATTGCTAAGAAAATCTTGTCTAGGGTAAGTTTCTAAAGCCCGAAAGTGATAGCACTTTAGAAGTCTTCTTCTAGAAACTTGTTGCTATATATTTCAAGAGCCTAAGGGAGAAGAAGAATTCACTATATCCCAAATGATATTTCTCTCTAGCAAATTTCATCTTTGAGACTTGAATTTTAAGGCCCTATAGAGCTAGCACCTCAAAACTCACCTGAACATCCTTAGGAGATATTATCATCATTATTTATCCAAGTTTTATTGTGGTTGTAATTAACTCCATAAGCCCAAAAGGAACTAATTTCATCACTTTCTTGTGAAGGAATTATTAAAACAACTCTCATACTCTATTCTCTTAGACTTCTACTAACTTCTCCTAACCCTAGTTTATCCTATTTCAATAATTAATTTGTTGTTGTTTCAAAACACTGCTACAGCCATCTAACTTGCTTCATTTTGTTGCATACACTAACTTAATACTAGTATAAACTACTCAGAAATTGCTTGTGACAAGTGATACTTGATCCCTTCAATAAATACCTAGTTTTCATTGTCTTATCTTGCAATTATGAGCTAAATTTCTTGTGTCTATTACAAATTACCAATTTTTGTTATAAACCATCATCTAGCTGAAATTTTACTTCATCCATTGTATATTTATGTTTTATATTGTCTTTTGAGGTATTTAATAATATTGGTACTTGGAAAGTGTTATATATACATGTTGTATTGTTCTTGTTCCAAGAAGGTACACAAAACTCTTCCTTTGCCTCAATTTCATAGACTTAGACCTTTTGACTTAGGTAACCGGTGAGAGGTACCTCCAAGCTTGACCAAATCCCCGCTATCTTATCCCTTTAGGTTACCGGGGATGCCTCCTCTGGGCTAGACCTCATCCATCCCTAAAACGTGGGGATTTCCTACTAAGGTGAAAATGGTGGGTTATCCTTTAGTTACGCTCATTTGATTTACTTGTCTTGGGCTTGGAAAAGTACAAATTGTCTGATAAAAGTACCCAATGGTAATGATAGTAGATATGTATTGTTATTTATGGAGGCCATTTTTAATAAATAAGGCCTAGTGTGAACACAATAAATGTAAGAGGGCTTACTATAAGGTTCCTCCACTAGAATGTTATGAGGTGGTAGGGTTTTCATCTTTAGGGGTTAGGGCTTTGGATTTTATTTATGTTAAAATGGCCTTTAGAGCCTCATTGTAATCATATTCTTGTGAATGAGCATAGCCATCACATCTCTTCTCAGAGATAAATTGCCACCATTCTAGCAAGTCTTTCACTCTATAATTTTACAATCTGTACATTTCGTTCATTAATAGAAATTGTGTATTATTGTATCTTTGTGTTTATATATGTGTTATACTTTTGATATATTAGTGGATATTTGATATATCTATGTACATTTGTTTATTATATCTCTGCTCTCATTTCATGCCGAAAATAATATGGATCACTACGTTTCGAACCAAATGGGGCACTTACGCATACACAAAAAATCCATTTGGATTAGTTGATGTTGGTGCAACATTTCAATATGCCATGGATATTGTGCTTAGAGGATTGGTAAATAAATCAGTGGTAATATATCTTGATGATGTTAATGTATTTTCCAAAAAAATATTTGATCATGTACATCATCTCAAACAAATCTTCGACCACTGCAAAAAATATGGCATTTATCTTAATCCCAAGAAAAATGTCTTTTCCCAAATTGAAGGGAAGCTTTTAGGATTCATCATTTCTAAATTAGGAATTTGTATAGAACCTAAAATAATTAAAGAAATATTAGAAATTTTCTTCCCACATTTAACAAGAAAACAATGCAATATTTTATGGGACAGATTAATTTTGTTAGAGATAGTAAGGCCTTTAGAAAATATGATTAGGAAAGATGTTTTCAAATGGAATAAAGTTGAAAGAGATTCGTTCAAATCAATGATAGAAACAATTCTAAAAGCTCCAACTTTGTCTTCTCCCAATTTTAATAAGGAATTTGTTCCTTATACTTTTGCTTCTAATTTGTCTTTTGTTGTTGTTCTCACTCAAAAGAATGATCAAAATATTAAAATAGTAATTTCATTCATGAATATAGGATTTCAAGGCACAGAATTGAACTATTCTGAAGTGGAGAAATAGTCCTATGCATTTTTCAAAGCAATCAAACATTTTAGGCCCTTCCTTTTAAAGTCACATACTAAAGTTGTTGTTTCATATCCCTCTGTTCAAAACATACTTGTTCAAAAAGATCTTGGAGACAAAAGAGAAAATTTGATGACTACTCTACAGGAGTATGACTTAGAAATTAAACCATCCAAAATTATTTGAGGTTTAGGTATTTGTAGTCTAGAAACATAATCAATTGATTTAGATTCAAAAAACCAAAATTAATCAAAGTCGAGCATTAATGAAATTTATCTTACATCTTATTCTATTGATTCTTGGTATAAATATCTTAAATGTTTCCTTACTTATGATTACGCTCCTCAATATTATGAACCTAAGAAAGAGAGATCATTATGATTGAAATATGATCATTATAAATTAATTAATGGAGTGTTATTTAGACAAAATTATGATTATGTTTTGTCTAAATAATCATAATTTTAGGGTATCATAATGTGAACACCTTAAATAACATCAAGTTTTGTTATTTACTTGATGTTATTTTAGGTGGACACTTTAGTGGTGATACTACTGCTCATAATATTCTATGGGTAGGATACTATTGGCCAAATTTGTTTAGAGATGCTCACGCATATGTTAGAAACTGTAAAGTTTTCCAAACTTCAGTTGGAAAATAGAAAAATCATGTGTTCTTGTTACAACCAGTGATTATTGATGGACCATTCGAACAATGGGGATTGGACATCATTGGAAAGATAACTCCAAATTATTCTCAGTTACGTAAGTACATTTTGACATCAACTGATTATTTTACTAGATGGACAGAAGTCATTACTTTAAAAAATGTTAATTAGAATTAGGTGATATCCTTCATCGAACAGTTCATAATTACAAGGTTTGGTGTTTCTAATAGTTTAGTTTTTTATAATGCTTCATATTTTTATTTGATTAAATTAAATGAATTTTCTTTAGAGAAAGGTATCAAAATTGACATTCTACCAATTATTATCTGCAAGGTAATGGTTTGGAAGAGTCTACCAATAAAAACCTTCTCTGAATCATCATGAAAAATATGAATAAAAGTCAGAGAAATTGGCATCAATATCTTACAACTGTTTTATGGGTTGATAGTGTTAGAAAAGTGGGTGTGCTCGTTTAACCATAGACAATATAGCAATATTGTCACCCAAACATAGGCACAAATTCCACCCACGAGCACCTTAACCTTGACAAAGAATAATTATGGTAGAAAATCAATATCCAACCAAGGCTAATGCACCAAGAAAATATAACCAAGACCGATCAAAAATTCCAACCCAGAAAGACCAAAATCACAGGTTTGCAGTAATTGCAGTTGCAGTTACCCTCCAAACTTGTGCATTAAATTTTTGCAGTGTGCACTACTAGATTTCTACAGTTACGAGTTGTGTCTTGCAAATGAGCTCTGGCATCCTGTATTTATACTGCTCCTCCTTAGCTGTCTAGGACGACTTCTCATTCTGGAGGCTAAAAACTCAATATTAAATGTTTCCTTTAGCCGACTTTTCTTCTAGGGTTATGTCCAATGTTTTAGGGTTTCTTCTTGCTTATTGGAATGTTCTAGTCTCGCCAAAGGTTACAAGTGGAGATTAATACCTCCCGCAGCTACCATAATATCAAAACTCCCTCCTAGCTAGGGAGGTATAAAAGTCAATGGTATTGAGCACAAACAGACCATTCAACTGGTAGCATCATCATCACTATCCAATTGAATAGTCTCCCTTCTCTATAACAATCATATCCTCTAATATCAATCTACATAAACAATACCATGATACAAACTGAGTCATCTCTTCCATTCTTCCACTCAAATATTTGAGATCTAGAATAGCATCTGCCCTCAGAAGGTAAAACATCATCCATGGGCTATCTGGACTATTCTTCTTAAGCATAGAAGAATATTTGTCCTTGATTTCTGAGCCTGGACCATTCACCTAACCGGGCCATTCCTCCGGCACTAATCTTAGCGAAACCTGGAGAGAATGAGTCTTCCCTAGGGAATGACTGCCTAGACCATTTCCTAAGGAAATGGTTGTCTTGCACCAACCTCTAAAATGGACCATTCTTTGAAACTACTCACAGTTATGAACTTTGAAAGAATGACTGCCTGGAGAGGTGGACCATTATACTTAACCACTACTCAAAGTGACTTCCAAGAATAATGAGTGCCCTAGACCATTCCCCCACACTGGTCACAAGGGGAATCGTTGTCTATGGTACATCAACAATCTATCGAACCATTTTCATTACAAAAATAACTGTCTGATCTGGACCATTTTCCGAACTGGAAAATTTATGTCCGTCAGAGATCTCAAACCACTTTATGAACTTGAAATGAATTTCCCATGAATCAATAACATATATCAGTGCTCCCTCCCAACCTAGGGAGAAATCTCTTCCCTTACAGCTAATGGATTTATCTGCATGAGGCCCATCTTGTCCCTTAAGTATGCAAACTTTATTCTAGACAAAGGCTTTGTCAAAGTGTCTGCTACCTGCTCATCTATGGAGATATATTGGAGTTTCACTTCTCCTTCCTGGAATTTATCACAAATAAATTAGTATTTGATCTCAATATGTTTCGACCGTTCATGAAACACTGGGTGTTTGGATAGCCTTATACAACTTTGATTGTCACAGTATATTATGGTCGAATCTAGTACCTGATCAAATAATCTAGAAATTATCTTCTTCAGTCATACAGCTTCGGTACATGCCTCACATGTTGCGATATATTTTTCTTCTGTTTTTCTAAGTGCGACAAAATTTTGTTTCCTACTAGCCCATGATATCATAGCAGAGCCCAAGCTGAAACACATACCTGAAGTACTTATTTTGTCTTCTGAACTCCCTGCCCAATTTGAATCTGTGTATCCATGAATTTGTATATCACTGGATGAAGTATATCTCAAACCATAGTTTAGCGTCCCATGAATATATCTTAGAACATTATTTGCAGCTATCCAATGCTCATGTTTGGGTTCTACCTAGAACTAGATTAAAGTGTTTACAGCAAAGTAAATATCTGGTCGAGTATTTACTAGATACATCAACGACCCAATCAATTGTCGATATAGGGATGGGTCTACTGGATCAGAATCTAAGTCTTTTACTTTTCTTATATCTGTGGTCATAGGAGTGACCATGGATTTGCAATCCATCATTCCAAATTTTTGAAGAATATTTATTGCATACTTTCATTGTCCAAGGAAGACTTTACCATGCTTTTGCCATACTTCCAGTCCCAAGTAACAGTGCATGAGACCAAGATCTTTCATATCGAACTTAGAATCTAGTTCCTTCTTACACTGGGTGATGAGAGACTTTGTACTTGTCAAGAATAAGTCATCGACATATAGTAGTAGAATCACATGTGCATTATTCACAACTTTGTAGTAGATATTTGGATCTGCATGACTCTTAGAGAAACCAAGTCTTATTAAGTATTTTTCTATTCTGACATACCAAGCTCTTGGAGCTTGTTTGAGTCCATACAAGTCTTTCTTTAATATACAAACATGAGTATCTCTGGAATTTACTTCAAATCCTTGAGGTTGTTCAATCTATACTTATTCTTCAATTGCTCCATTGAGGAAAGTTGTCTTTAAATCCATCTGATGTAGACTCCATCCCATGGAGGCATAAAGAGATGTAATGTCTCTAATAGAAGTATATTTGGCAACATGAGAAAAGGTTTCGTCGTAATCTTCTCCCTCCTTCTGAGAGAACCCTCTATACGAATCTTGCCTTGTATTTCTCCATGCTTGTGTCTGTTGTGTGTTTGATCTTATAGACCCATTTTGAAGTTACCACTAATTTTTCTTTGGGTCTAGGCATGATTTATCGTACGTCATTTTTCATGATAGATTGGTGTTCTTATGTCATGGCTTCTTTCCATTGTTTTTTTTGAGTTGCTTCTTCAAATGTGGTGGGTTCTTCATTTATAAGCTTTGTCATACATGTTGCATAGATGGAGAATATTTTGGGATTTTTTCTTTCTCTGAAGGTTCCACTTGGGGCTTTGAGTCTTTCTACTTCTTGTAGAGTAGCTTCAAGCTAGGCTGGACATTTTCTAGTTTTGGGTACAGTGACTGGTTCAATAGGTTCACATGGTTGCATCAGATGATCAAGTTGTTATGGTTCTTCATTTTGACTTTATGGAAGATGGGTGCTTTCTTCTTTAATCTTTTTATATTCTTCTTCTTCTATGGATTCTTTTATAGATTTCTTGAAAGCCATCTTCTTATTGAAGGTCATGTCTCTGTTGACTTCAAATTTATGTTGTTCTAGGATATAGATTATGTAGGCTTTGGATGATTCACTATATCCAACAAATATGCCCTTCTTTCCTAAGGGTTCTAGTTTCTTCCTTTTATCCTTGAGGATATGAATGTAAACAGGGCACCCAAATATTCTTAAGTGTTCCACATTGGTTTTATTTCCTGAGAAGGCTTTTTCTGGAGACATATCCTTCAATATGCGGTGGGGACTTCTGTTATGAACATATATTGTTGCCATGGCTGCTTCTCCCCATAAATACATGGACAAACCTTGATCATTCATTAGTGCCTTCACGGTTTCCTCAACGCATCTATTATTCCTTTCCGCTACAGCATTTTGTTCAGTATTATGAGGAACGGTTAGCTCCCTCCTAATCCTTGTTGATTTGCAAAAGGCAACAAATTCCTTGGATGAGTATTCTCCTCCATTATCTATTCTCAAAATCTTGATTTTCTTGCTTGTGAGGTCTTCTATTTCTACTTTGAATTCTTGAAACTTGTTGAAAACTTCATCCTTTGTCTTTAGTAGATACAACCAATTATTTCTTGAGTAATTGTCTATGAATATTACATGATAAAGGGAACCTCCTAGATATTTGACTAGCATTGGACCGCAAACATCTGAATGTATTAGATCTAGGATTTCCTTAGATATATTATTGTTTCTTGAGAATGGCTTTTGTACTACATGTGACGCAAAGAAAAAGAAAAATTTATTTTAAGCCAAAAGGAAATCAACACAACTTGACGACAAACACAACTTATGCATTCAGGCGACAGACAACAATGACCCAGCACACTAGCACATCATGCAACTGGACGAAACATGCAATAATCAATGGACAGATAAAAACAGCTACCCACTTGACACAAGAAAAACAATGTCTACAAGTTAAAAGACAACATCAACAACCCAACACAATAGCTTCAACGACCAGTAACTAGAAACCTTTGTGGCGCACAAAACCAAATGCATTAAGGCGTTACATAACCAAGTACCAATATCAATTACAATGAACAATATGCCCACCTCGAGAAGCACAAAACTTTGGCTAGGTTATCATTCGCATCTATCCATCAGGGCGCGCAATGATCCCTTCGTCGGGAATCATGTCATCACAAGGCGATAGGCGTGACAGTAACCATGGCGCAACATAACCTATCTAGACCTTTAACCCAATCCAAATCCCTCATGCTAGGAGACCGAATTATCTATCAATAAATACATGAAGACTATACCCAAGCACCCCAGCATCAAGTCGACAAGACACAAGGTGACATCACTCAAAATTAAAATGCACAACTAACCAAAGGATTTCTTATTTTCTACAAGGAAAACATGTGTGGTGTAACAACTATGAACAACCACCATTTACACTTTGACTTAAGGCACAAGGCACATAGTAACCAATTAACTATTAAACTATTAATCGTTTTAGCTAATAAAACTATTAAACCCTCAACCATTAATCTTGCGCAAGCTATTAAGCTATTACCCCAATAAACCATAAACCATTAATCCTTAATCATTGTGTCTAATTGTGAATGAGTGAACTATTATCATTGAAATTAATCAAGTAATCTATTACTAGAGAAATTAATCCATTATTCTATTACCATCGTAGAATTTAATCTATGGTGGCAGAAGTTAAAAGACTCCCAAGTAAGACATTGTCTGCATAAGTCATAAGACATATTGTCAACTAATATATTGTCTGCATAAGTCATAAGACATATGTATAAAACCATTGACATATAAAAACAATAAATCTAATTGTAGTAAGGATCACGACCATCATTGAAACCATATCTTTTTAAATCTGATGTGCTCTACATTCGATTAAATTACTACTAAAGAACTCAAATGACGATAAGTTTTATGAAGTTAATATACAAAATAGAAATCGCATCTTTTTAGAATATACATCATTTTCTGTCAGTTAAAAATAGTATAATCTTTTTAGAATAATATAAATAAATCACATCTTTTTAGAATGAGAATCTTTTTCATAGGTTAGAATATACAAAACAAAAATCGCATCATCTTAGAATATACATCATTTTTTGTCAGTTAAAAATATAGCATTCCTGAAATCCCAGTCCATTAATAAAATCATGTGCTATTAATGTTGTCTAACCATGTCCATTAATGCGGTCTAACCATGTGTTATCTATTAATAAGAAATCAACAATAAAACCATGGGCTATCTATTAATAATAAATCAACATTCAACAGATCGTTGTCCATTAATAAATATTGTGAACAATCAAATCATTGTCTATCAATAGTTATTGTCATAAATATTATATCTCTATCCATTGATAAACGTCTGTCTAGAATTGAAATTTCCTGGGGTTCCATGCTAAACTCAAAATTATTAAATTCGTTGTGTTTTATCAAAAAAAACACAGACATATGCATAAATTCGCAGACATAATAAATTCACAGCCATATCATAAATTCACAGCCATGTATAAATTTGTATCCATATCATAATTTGCAGACATATCATATCAAATGCTATTCAAAAGTAATCAAATCGTAGTGGTAAAGGATGGGTGAATTCGCTGTGTCAAACTGGGTAAATCACCGAGAAAATCATGGGTTTAAAAGGATGTTTAATGTGCCATAAATCATGGTGTAAATGTTGTGTAAAAACTCCAAGAAAAATGCCCAGGGGAGCTACATTTTCTGGGCAATTCTCCAAGCAATTCGATGTTAATAACTCAACTTTTTCTGAGGTGAGGAGAATGGGTAAAAGGTGGGTATGAGTCCCCTAGATTTGCTAGAAAGAAAAATGATTTTCCCCTCTTACAAGGAGCCAAGGAATAGGAGGTAATCCTTAAGATATTAATCATTCAAAGGCCGAGATAATCAATCACGAGAAAACTCATAGATAATCAATCAAAAGAAAACACAGAAGTAATCAATCGCAAGAAAACATAGAAGTAATCAATCACAAGAAACTGCAGAGATTTGTGATTCAAGAACAGAAGTTTATCAAAGTTTAAACAATTAAAAACACAGAGTATAATCGAAGTTTAATCAATCAAGACGCAAAGTTTAATCATAAGAGAAACACACAGAGATAAGTAAGGGATAGATAGTTGGGAGAAAATTTATCCTTCACTTATTATCCATGCACGGGAAAGCAGGGCATTTGAATCTCAGTCTTAAACACTAGAGTGAAGACAGTCGATTAGGCTCCTGGCCGACTTCTCAGGCACAGACTAATAACTTAAAGGATAAGGAACATAAGATAAAAACACAATTTTTCTTCGTATTAAACCAATAAAAACAATGCAGAGAAGTCATTGCAATCAGAGTTTGGGTTCTCCATGGGAAATAAATTAAAATATAGTGAGCATAAGGCTGGGATGACTTTAAGTTCTCTTATCATAAAACGTTGGGCTCAACAAGACAATTTTTTGAAAGATAAAAATGAAATATCTGGATAGTTTTAAGTTGATTAAACATAAACTTTAACACGGTAGAAGTACATTACGGAAGGCACAGGAAAAATATTTAAACTATCATTCAATACAAATATATACATGTGTACCATAGCCAAATGTGAAGGATCTGAGTCATTGTCCCGCACGCGCTCCACCCAGCTCCCACTTGCCAACCGATGTGACCTCACTGGTACCTCCCAGCCAATGCTAGGGGTACTCTTCTTTCCCTTGAGCCCCCCGAGCTGCAAAGGGGCCATGCACACAATACTAGAGAATGCTATCACCTAGCTCGCCTCGCAAGGTCAAGCTACCACTCATTACCCGAGTTGGGTGTCCCAACTCCCAAAAGAGAAGTTCAGTCAAGATAAAATTTCAGTAGCATAACATTACGCAAAAAATGTGATTCATACTCCTCCTCCTTCGCCATCTCTTTTATATATTTTTCAAGTAATCAGTTTCCCAAATTCTCATTAAATTCCTTTTTCATTTAATTAATTTTGAAAAACCTCCCCTGTACACATGTCGCCCGATCCCCTAGTTGCACCAGAAAATCAATTTTATTAATTAATTAAATACTCCTATTTCCCTCATCCACCAAGAGAATTCCTAAAAACGCTCTTCGATGTCCCAATATTCCCTTACTATTCTTAAATGACTTACGCCTTACTTAATTCCTAGTTGAGTTCATTAATAGAAAGTTCCAAATGCTAGATTCCTGACTAAGTTAGACATTCAGCTTTTTCTTTAAGTTTCCCCTTTTTTTAAGTTTCACTTTTTCTTTAAATTTCTTTTTCTTTTAAGTTTCCCCTTTTTATAACTAAGTTCAGAATTAGTAGTCTAGATAAACAACCATTTACTCTTTTTATAAATTTAATCCTCCATTATAAATTCCTTTTTCTTTTTTTTTACTTTAATAATTAAAGTTTGAATTTCTCTTATTAGTTATAAAAGAACCTTTACTGAATTGAAATTTTATAAAAAGAATCTTAGTGAATTAAAATTTTATAAAAGAACCTTAGTGAATTAAAATTTTATACCAAGAACCTTAGTGAATTAAAATTTCCACTTTAATCTGGTTATACGTCTAATTAGTTGTTTGTTTTTTTTTGTTCTAAGGTTATACTCAGACCTAGGTTTTTAATTCACTAGGATTGGCGACAGTTCTTAAGGGAAAAATTAGTCATTCAACTTTACTTATCACATCATTCATTTTAAGGCCGACTGGGTTTATTCACTTACCAGTTAAAATCACGATGTGCCCTTCAGGACGCACTACGTGCTCCAAGGGTGCCACTCTCCTCTTTTGTTTTCCTTGTGCGATGTGCTCTTCAAGATGCACTACGTGCTCCAAGGGTTCCACTCACCTCTTTCCATTTTCCTTGCGTGGCGTACCCTTCAAGACACACTACGTGCTCCAAGGGTGCCACTCGCCTCTTGACTGAATTTGGTAGACGTCAAACCCCTAGAGTCATGTCAACAATAATAAACAATCATCGTAATATCTAATCATATGTACATATGTCACATCAAGAACAGTCAAACCCAACAGTCCACTCCCTGACTCGATCCAAAGTCCAAGGGGTATCATCGATGCCTCTTCATCCTCAATGTCCAAAGTTTTGCACACTCAGGAGAACCACATGTCTATGTAAATACAACAAAATAACATATCATCAAATCCATAATATCTCATAATCATAATCAAAACGACCAATAGTATAATAACTCGGATCACTTGCACGCAAGTGTCCTCAAAGAATAAGTTTGCTCAGTGCACGCAAGAGAGGGATGTTACATACACTCCCTCTTGGTTTAAACTTCTCCCTAAAGTTTCATAGCATATAAGTGTCAAAATAAAGTGTATCACAGTATCATAAGTCTATATATCAAACAAAAATGGAAATTGCTTGCGCATATGCGTCCTCCCAGGTCGTTGAGTGCGGACTATAGTTGTCCCACTAGACCTTGACCTGATCTACTATTCGATGTCGTATTTGTCGAATTTGATGGTCCAGGATGTGGATTGGCTCAGTCGTGAGTGCACCCTCATCATATACCTACAAGGAACTCATGTCAATAACATGTGTAGGATCACTAATATAATGTCTCAAAACAGATACGTGAAAAACATCGTGCATACGCCTCAAAGAATCAGGCAAGGCTAGTTGATATGCCACGGGCCCCTTCTTTTCCACAATCTAGAAAGGTCCCAAGAACCTAAGACAGGGTTTATCACCCTTTCCAAACTTGATCGAACTCTTATGCAGTTTCACCCGCAAGAAGACTCGATCGCCAACCTTGTAACTACGATCAACACAGTGTGCATCGGCATAACTCTTCTACCAATCCTGTGCGTATTTGATCCTTTGTCTTATTGTTTGCATTTCATATTCCATTTCTCAGATCACTTATGGTCCCACCAGGACCCTATCCTCAAGCTGATCCCAACTCAAAGTCATCTGACACGGTCGCCCGTAAAGAAACTCGAAAGGTGCCATCGTAAAGGTTCTTTGATAACTGTTGTTATATGTTAATTCTACCAATGGAAAGAATTCTTCCCAACTCTTATGTTGTCAATCACGTACATGTGCAACATATCCTCCAATATTTGGTTTGTTCGTTCGGTCTGCCCTTCTATCTCCAGGTGATACGCGGTATTAAAGTTAAGTTGTCTCCCCAAGGCCTCTTGGAAACTAGTCCAAAATCGTCATGTAAACATTGATCCTCTATCAGATATAATACTCTTAGGCATGCCATGTAGCCTCACAATCTCACTGATGAAAACTCTAGCTATGTAAGGTGCATGATATGTCATACGCATAGAAATAAAATGAGCACTCTTCGTCGGAGTATCGACTACCACAAATATTGAGTCATGTCTCCTTGTCGTCAGTGGAAATACAACAATGAAATCCATTGAAATAACCTCCCATTTTGATTCTGGAATCATGTGTGCCTGTAGTAATCCTATCGGATGTCTATGTTCAACCTTCACCTGCTGACATTCTAGACATCTTTCCACGTAGTTGACTATGTATGCCATCATTCTTTTATAGAAGAAAAGGGGCTTAAGGTATGCCCTCATCTTCGTGACTCTGGGATGAGCCATGTATATTCTATGTGAGCCACGTTTAGGATCAAACTCCTCAACTCGTCGTTGGGTGGTATGTAAATTCAAATTTTAAATATCAATAATCCATTGTTATCCAAATTAAATCCTTCAAATTTTGGTACCATCATTGTGTTTTGTCCGATAAAATCCTTGACCTCTTTGTACCAGTCATCATCGCATTGTAAGGTTAGAATATTTTCACGTAGATTCGTCTGAAGAGGCATCACCAAAAATATGTGTGGTCTCCGACTCAATGCATCAGCCACTCTGTTCATTATGCCCTTTATGTAAGTAATCTTGAAATCGTACTCGCTAAGTAATTCCGACCAACGTCGTTGTCGCACGTTCAAGTTGCTTTGCGTAAAGATGTGTTGTAGTCCACAGTGGTTTGTTTTTAGTTCAAATTTCCGTCCAATAAGGTAGTGCCTCCAAAATCTCGAGGCATAAACAATGGCTAACAACTCCAAATCATGTGTCACATAGTTCTCCTCGTGCCTTCTCAACTTTCTCGAGATGTAAGTAATCACTCGACCATCTTGCATCAAGACTCTACCTAAGCCTTCCTTATATGCGTCAGTGCATACCAAGAAGTCCACGTCCATGTCAGGGACTTTTAGTATCAGTGTTGTCGTCAACATCTCTTTGAGATTTTGAAATGCCTCCATGCATTTCTCGGTCCAAAAAAACTTCTTGTTCATCTTCTGTAAATCCGTGATCGGATTTGCTATCTTTGAAAAACCCTCAAAGAATTGTCGATAGTATCCCGCTAAACCCATGAAGCTATGCACTTTCGGGAAATTTGTCAGCACAGGCCATTCCATAATATCCTAAACCTTTGTTGGATCCACAGTGTTACCTTCATCGGAGATGACATTCCCTAAGTAGTGAATCTTCGATTGATAAAATGAGAATTTAGACAATTTCCCATACAATTTGTTCTCTCGCAGACACTGTAGTACCAAGCGAAAGTGCTCGTCATGATACTCCAACATCCGAGATTAAATCAAAATATCGTCAATTAATACTTGGACGAACTTGTCCAATTATTCATGGAACACCCCGTTCATCAAACTCATAAATATTGCAGGGACGTTTGTCAGTCAAAAAGGTAAAATAGTAAACTCGTAATGTCCAAACCTCATCTTAAAGGCAGTCTTAGGAAAATCATCGTCCTTGATCTATAATTGGTAATACCCTGATCTCAAGTCGATATTTGAAAACATCATCGCACCCTTCATCTGATCAAAGAAGCTCCATAAAATGAGCCTCGTACTCGGGCACCGTATGGTCGCCATGTCGCAAGGCGTTGAACTTGTTGAGCTAACGCTCAATGAATTCCTCCGATAGATACCTCTCTCGGAACCATTCTTCGAATTGTTCCCATGACACATCTTCGATGGCCATGTTCAACTACGACAAGAGCGTCTTCCACCATAGAAGAGTGTTTTCCTTCAGTTGAAATACCTCCATGTAGACCTTCATGTTGGAGGTATAGTCACGAAGTGCAAATCACATCGCCATATTCTCCAACCATGCCTCGATGGCTGCGTCGTCTAGGGCACAAAAGAACTCAGGAAATTTCACCTTCTCGAGTTCGCAGTGAATGCTACCAATGCCGATCGGAGCACGTGGTGGACCCTCGGGGGGTGCCAATTCCCTTTCCTCATCTCTATCCAAACAGTTGATTAGTGCTTCAGAAATCCGCTAAAAATACCTTATCATCCCAACCACATCACTCACAGCTATTTTTTCCTGCCCAACAACTTGCTCATCTCTCTGGGGGTTAGACCCCTCAGGCGTGGATTCTACTGGAGGTGTCATGCCTCCTCCCCTAGCACCCCGTCGCCTACCTCCGTGACGTCCTCTAACCATGATTACCTGCACGAATACAAATCAATTTAATTAGAAACATTACAATCAAATATCTAATCAACAGAATTCATAGTGATCCCAAGTCGCGGGTCGAACCGGCTCTGATACCATATGTAACGACCCCTGTCATTACGACTAGATGCGATGCAAAGAAAATATATATATATATATATATATATATATATATAAACCGGAAGGAAATCAACGACAACAATTAATCAACACAACTTGACAACGAACAAAACTTACGCATTCAGGCGACAGACAACAACGACCCAACACACTAGCACATCATGCAACTGGACGAAACATGTGATAATCAATGCACCGATACAAATGGATACCCACCCGACACAAACAAGACAATGCCTACAAGTTAAATGACAACATCAACAACCCGACACAACAGCTTCGACGACTAGTAACTAGAAACCTCTACGGAGTGCAAAACCAAATGCATTAAGGCGTTACAGAACCAAGTACCAACATCAATTACAACGAACAATATGCCCACCTCGGGAAGCACAAGACTCCGGCCAGGTTATCATTCACATCTATGCATCAGGGCGCACAATGATCCTTTCGTCAGGAATCATGTCGTCACAATTAGATAGGCATGACAGTAACCATGGCGCAACATAACCTATCTAGACCTTTAACCCAATCCAAATCCCTTGCACTAGGAAACCGAATTATCGGTCAATAAATACACGAAGACTATACCCAAGCACCCTAGCATCAAGTCGACAAGACGCAAGGTGACATCACTCAAAATTAAAATGCGCAACTAACCAAGGGATTTCTTGTTTTCTACAAGGAAAACATGTGTAGAGTAACAACTATGACCAACCACCATTTACACTTCGACTTAAGGCACAAGGCGTATAGTAACCAATTAATTGTTAAACTATTAATCGTTTTAGCTAATAAAACTATTAAACCCTCAACCATTAATCTTGCACAAGCTATTAAACTATTACCCCAATAAAACATAAACCATTAATTGTTAATCATTATGTCTAAGTGTGAATGAGTGAACTATTATCATTGCAATTAATCAAGTAATCTATTACCAAAGCAATTAAGCCATTATTCTATTACCATCACAGCATTTAATCTATGGTGGCAGAAGTTAAAGGACTGATAAATAAGACAGATAAATGAACAAGTGCTATATTAAAAAAAACAAATTAATCTATTGTTTTCATAAGTCATAAGACATATGTATAAAACCATTGACATATAAAAACAATAAATCTAATTCTATTATGGATCATGACCATCATTGAAACCATATCTTTTTAAAACTGATGTGTCCTACATTCGATTAAATTACTACTAAAGAGATCGAATGACGATAACTTTGATGAAGTTAATATACAAAACAGAAATCGCATCTTTTTAGAATATACATCATTTTATGTCATTTAAAAATAGTATAATATTTTTAGAATAATATAAAGAAATCGCATTTTTTTAGAATGATAATCTTTTTCAGACGTTAGAATATACAAAACAGAAATCGCATCATCTTAGAATATACATCATTTTCTATCAGTTAAAAATATAGCAGTCCAGAAATGGCACTCCAATTATTAAAATCATGTGTTATTAATGTTGTCTAACCATGTCCATTAACAATATAATGTCCATTAATGTGGTCTAACCATGTGCTATCTATTAATAAGAAATCAACAATAAAACCATGGGTTATATGTTAATAATAAATCAACATTCAACAGATCATTGTCCATTAATAAATATTGTCAACAATCAAATCGTTGTCTATTAATATTTACTGTCATCAATATTATATCGCTATCCATTGATAAACGTCTGTCTAGAATTGATATTGCCTGGGGTTCCATGCTAAACTCAAAATTATTAAATGTGTTGTGCTTTATCAAAAAAAACGCATACATATGCATAAATTCGTAGCCATATCATAAATTCATAGCCATATATAACTTTGCATCTATATCATAATTCGCAGCCATATATAAATTTGAAGCCATGTAAATTCACAACCATATCATATCAAATGTTATTCAAAAGTAATAAAATCGCAGTGGTAAAGGCTGGGTGAATTTGTTGTGTCAAACTAGGTAAATCGCCTAGAAAATCGTGGGGTGGAAAGGTTGTTTAATATGCCATAAATCATGGTGTAAATGTTGTGTAAAAACTCCAAGAAAAATGCATGGGGGCGCTACCTTTGTTGGGAAATTCTCCAAGCAATTCGTTGTTGATAACTCGACTTTTTCTGAGGTAAGGAGAACAGGTAAAAGGTGGGTACGAGTCCCCCCGATTTGCTGGAAAGAAAAAAGATTTTCCCCTCTTGCAAGGAGCCAAGGAATTGGAGTTAATCCTTTAGATATTGATCATTCAAATGCCGAGATAAAAATCACAAGAAAACTCATAGATAATCAATCACAAGAAAACGATTAAGTAATCAATCGCAAGAAAACGCAAAATTAATCAATCACAAGAAACCGCAGAGATTTATCATTAAAGCGTAGAGGTTTATTAGAGTTTAAACAATTAAAAACGCAGAGTATAATCGTAGTTTAATCAATCAAGACGCGGAGTTTAATCAGAGTTTAATCATAAGAGAAAAACGTAGAGATAAGTAAGGGATAGATAGTTGGGAAAAAAATTATCCTTCACTTATTATCCATGCACAAGAAAGCAGGGCATTTGAATCTCAGTCTTAAACACCAAAGTGAAGACAGTCGATTAGGCTCTTGGCCGACTACTCAGGCACAGACTAATAACTTAAAGGATAAGGGACAGAAGATAAAAACACAACTTTTCTTCGTATTAAACCAATAAAAACAATGCAAAGAAGTCATTACAATCAGAGTTTGGGTTCTCCATGGGAAATCAATTTAAATATAGAGAGCATAAGGCTAGGATGAATTTAAGTTTTCTGATCATAAAACGTTGAGCTCAACAAGACAATTTGTTGAATTATAAAAATGAAATCTTTGGATAGTGTTTAGTTGATTAAACATAAACTTTAACACATTAAAAAAACATTACTGGAGGCGCGGGAAAAATATTGAAATTACCATTCAATACAAATATACACATGCGTACCGTAGCCAAATGCGAAGGCTCTGAGTCATTGTCCCGCGTGCGCTTCATTCCACTCCCACTTGCTGACCGATGTGACCTCACCGGTACCTCCCAGCCAATGCTAGGGGTACTCTTCTTCCCCCTAAGCCTTCCGAGCCGCAAAGGGACCACACACACAATACCAGAGAATTCTAGCACCCGGCTCTCCTCGCAAGGTCGAGCTACCACTCATTACCCGAGTTGGCTATCTCAACTCCCACAAGAGAAGTTCATTCGAGATAAACTTTCAGTAGTGTAACATTACACAAAAAGATGTGATTAATACTCCTCATCTGCCATCTCTTTTATAGAGTTTTCAAGTTATTAGTTTCCCAAATTATCATTAAATCCCTTTTTCATTTAATTAATTTCGAAAAACCTCCCCCATAAACATGTCGCTCGATCCCCTAGTTGCACCAGAAAATCAATTTAATTAATTAATTAATTACTCTTATTTCCCTCACCCACCAAGAGCATTCCTAAAAAAATTAATTTGTGTCCCAATATTCCCTTACAATTCTTAAATGACTTACGTCTTACTTAATTCCTAGTTGAGTTCATTAATAGAAAGTTCCAAAGGCTAGATTCCTTACTAAGTTAGACATTCATCTTTTTCTTTAAGTTTCCCCATTTTTTAAGTTTCACTTTTTCTTTAAGTTTCCTTTTCTTTTAAGTTTTCCCTTTTTATAACTAAGTTCAGAATTAGTAGTCTAGATAAACAACCATTTACTCTTTTTATAAATTTAATCCTCCATTATAATTTCTTTTTTCTTATTTTTTACTTTTATAATTAAAGTTTGAATTTCTCTTATTAGTTATAAAAGAACCTTTAGTGAATTGAAATTTTAAAAAAAGAATCTTAGTGAATTAAAATTTTATAAAAGAACCTTAGTGAATTAAAATTTTATACCAAGAACCTTAGTGAATTAAAATTTCCACTTTAATATGGTTATACGTCTAATTAGTTGTTGTTTTTTTGTTCTAAGGCTCTACTGAGACCTAGGTTTTTAAGTTGCTAGGCTTGGCGACAGTTCTTAAGGGAAAAATTAGGCATTAAACTTTACTTATCACATCATTCATTTTAAGGCCAACCAGGTTTATTCACTTACCAGTTAAAATCGTGACGTGCCCTTCAGGACGCACTACATGCTCCAAGGGTGCCACTCACCTCTTTTTGTTTTCCTTGCGTGACATACCCTTTAAGACGCACTATGTGCTCCAAGGGTGCCACTCACCTCTTTATTTTTTCCTTGCATGACGTGCCCTTCAAGACGCACTACGTGGTCCAAGGGAGCCACTCGCCTCTTGACTGAATTTGGTAGACGTCAAACCCCTAGAGTCAATGCTCCACCAGATGATCTTGTGGGAGACTAAGGGCCTCTAAGGAATAAGGCCCCTGCCTTATTGAGCGCCCCTTAGAATCATCGTGAGTGACTGTCACATTCTACCCTCATGGCATCATGGGTATTCTTGAAATAGGTAATCGTTAACCTACAGTTCGAGCCACGACGGGAGTGCTAGTAGGTTGTGGCAGGGCTGCTGCCACACCTCCCCCTCAAAGTCTCTGGTTGTCATGAATGACCCCTCTACTCCAAATGTGAGTCTGGTCGACAAGCTATCGTCATCCAACATCCATCAACGAATCATGTCAGCAATAATAATCAATCATTGTAATATCTAATCATATGTACATATGTCACATCAACAACATTCAGACCCAACAATCCACTCCCTGACTCAATCCGGAGTCCAAGGGGTATCATCGATGGCTCTGCATCCTCAATGTCCAAAGTCCTGCACACTAAGGAGAACCCAGTCAATAGAACATGTCTATGTAAATACAACAAAATAACTTATCATCAAATCCATAATATCTCATAATCATAATCAAAACGACCAATAGTATAATAAGTTGGATCACTTGCACGCAAGTGTCCTCAAAGAATAAGTTTTCTCTGTGCGCGCAAGAGTGGGATGTTACATACACCCCCTCTTGGTTTAAAATTCGTCCTGGGGTTTCACGGTATATAATTTCCAAAATAAAGTGTATCACAGTATCATAAGTCTATCTATCAAACAAAAATGGAAATTGTTGGCGCATATCATATGCGTCCTCCCCGATCGCTGAGTGTGAACTATAGATGTCCCACTGGACCTTGACCTGATCTATTGTTCGACGTCGTAGTTGTCAAATTAAATGGTCCAGGATGTGGATTGGATCAACCATGAGCGCACCCTCGTCATATACCTACAAGGAACTCATGTCAATAACATGTGTAGGATCACTAATATAATGTCTCAAAAAATATACGTGAAAAACATCGTGCATACACCTCAAAGAATCAGGCAAGTCTAGTCGATAGGCCACGAGCCCCTTCTTTTCCACAATCGCAAAAGGTCCCATGAACCTAGGAGATATTTTAGCACCCTTTCCAAACTTGATCAAAATCTTATGCGGTTTCCCCCACAAGAAGACTTGATCGCCAACCTCGTAACTACAATGTGCATCGTCATAACTCTTTTGTCAATCATGTGCTTCTTTGATCCTTTGTCTTATTGTTTGCATTTGATCTTCCATTTCTTGGATCACTTATGGTCCCACTAGGACCCTATCCTCAAATCGATCCCAACTCAAAGGCGTTTGACACGGTCTCCCGTAAAGAAACTCGAAAGGCGCCATCATAATGGTGCTTTGATAACTGTTGTTATATGCGAATTCTACCAGTGGCGAGAGTTCTTACCAATGCTTTTGTTGGTCCATCAAGTACATGTGCAACATATCCTCTAAGATTTGGTTTGTTCATTTGGTCTTCCCATCGGTCTCCGGGTGATACGCAGTACTAAAGTTAAGTTGGGTTCCCCAAGGCCTCTTGGAAACTAGTCCAAAATCGTACTGTAAACATTGATCCTATATCGGATATAATCCTCTTAGGCACACCATGCAACCTCACAATCTCACAGATGAAAAATTTAGCTATGTCAGGTGCCTGATACGTCGTACACACAGGAATAAAATGAGAAATCTTAATTAGAGTGTCTACTACCACGAATATTGAGTCGTGTCTCCTTGTTTTTAGTGGAAATCCAACAATGAAATCCATCGAAATGACCTCCCATTTTGATTCTAGAATCACGTGTGGCTGTAGTAATCCTGTCGGATTTTTATGTTCATCCTTCACCTGCTAACATTCTAGACATCTTTCCATGTAGCTGACTATGTCTACCTTCATTCCTTTCCAGAAGAATAAGGGTTTAAGGTCTTACCTCATCTTCGTGACTCCAGGATGAGCCATGTATACTACTTTGTGAGCCTCGTTTAGGATCAAACTCCTCAACTCGTCGTTGGGTGGTACGTAAATTCGAATTTTAAATATCAATAATCCATCATTGTCCAAAGAAAATCCTTCAAATTTTGGTACCATAATTTTGTTTTGTCTAATAAAATCCTTGACCTCTTTGTACTAGTCATCGTCATGTTGTAAGGTTAGAATATTTTCACGTAGATTCTTCTGAAGAGGCATCACTGAAAATATGTGTTGTCTCCGACTCAACACATCAGACACTATGTTCACTATTCCCTTTATGTAAGTCATCTAGAAATCATACTCGCTAAGCAATTTCGATCAACGACGTTGTCACGTGTTCAAGTCGCTTTGCGTAAAGATGTGTTGTAGTCCACAGTGGTCCATTTTTAGTTCAAATTTTCGTCCAATAAGGTAGTGCCTCCAAACTCTCAAGGAATAAACAATGGCTAACAACTCCAAATCATGCGTCGCATAGTTCTCCTCATACCTTCTCAACTTTCTCGATATGTAAGCGATCACTCGATCGTCTTGCATCAAGACTCTACCTAAGCCTTCCTTGGATGCGTCAGTGCATACCAAGAAGTCTATGTCCATGTCAAGGAATTTTAGTATCAGTGTTGTCATCAACAGCTCTTTGAGCTTCCGAAATCCGTCCGCGCAATTCTCGGTCCAAACAAACTTCTTGTTCTTCTTATGCAAATTCGTGATCATATTTTCTATCTTCGAAAAACCTTCAACGAACCGTCGATAGTATCCCGCTAAACCCATGAAGCTAAGCACTTCTGGGACATTCGTCGGTGCAGGAAATTCCATAATAGCCTCGACCTTTGTTGGATCCATAGTGATACCTTCGTCGGAGATGGCATTCCCTAAGTAGTGAATCTTTGATTGATAAAATGAGCATTTAGACAATTTCCCATACAATTTGTTCTCTCACAGACACTATAGTACCAAGCACAAGTTATCGTCATGTTCCTCCAACGTCCAAGAGTAAATAAAAATATCGTTAATGAATACTTGGACGAACTTGTCCAAGTATTCTCGGAACACCCCGTTCATCAAACACATAAATACACCAGGGATGATTTTTAGTCCAAAAGGTAAAATAGTAAACTCGTAATGTCCAAACCTCATCTTAAAAGTGGTCTTAGGGATGTCATCCTCCTTGATCCATAACTGGTGATACCCTGATCTCAAGTCAATATTTGAAAACACCATCACACCCTTCATATAATCAAACAGATCATCAATCCTTGGCATCAGATATTGATTCTTGATTGTTGCCTTGTTTAATTGACGATAGTCAATGCAGAGTCTCCATGACCCATCCTTCTTTTGTATGAAAATAACAGGCACACCCCACGATGACACACTTGGACATATAATTCCGAGGTCCAGCAACTCCTTCAGTTGCATTTTCAACTCCTGTAACTCCGGGCTCGACATCCGATAAGGCGTTCTTGCTATTGGTTTAGTCCCCGGTTTTAGGTCTATGGTAAATTCCAACTCCCTCTCCAATGACATCCCAGGTAACTCCTCAAGGAAGACGTCTGCAAACACTCTCACCACCAGAAGGTGTTCTAGACCTTCCTCTACTCCCTTCTTATTTAACACAAGGATCACATAAAGCTTACATCCCTTGCGCATGCTCTTTCGTAGCTGCAAAGAAGAGATGAACTTCAGGGAGACTCCCTGGTTCTGGCCTACAATCATGCATCTTTGCCCCTCATCATCGACCAAACTCAACCATTTCATCTTACAGTTGAGTATCACCTCATGTGATTCCAACCATTCCATACCGATCACGACGTCATAAGATCCTAAGATCGTGACATATAGGTTGGCCCTTGTGACAAACTCTCCTAGGTTAAGGCTACAGCTTGTAACCTTCCCTCCAACCTTTTGTTTGGCTCCCAAAGCCATTTCTACAAGGATAAACACGTCCTATCCGACTGCCTTTACCTTAATTCTTTTGAGAACTGCACTAGAAATGAAACTCTATGTAGCACTTGGATCTATCAAAATACTAAGGGTTTGATCAGCGACTGTACCTGAGGTCTCTAGCACGATCGAATAGTTCTTTGCCTGGCGGTTATTCACTGTTTCATGAATCTAATGGGCCTTGCCCAAATCCCCCACAGTAGTGGGTTCGACTGATCCATATGCTCTAGTCCTCTCCACTGGGCAGTCACTCTAGTAATGTGGCTCCCCACATGTCCAACACCCTTTCTTCGGTTCAATACTCTTAGTAGCCAAAGTATAAGTTGATGGCCCACCGGCCTGGAACCTTGGTTTGTTCTATTGAACATGACTAAATTGATGTTGTTTTTGTTCATGTTGTTGTGGTTCTCTGTAAGGAGTTTGTTGTTGAGGAGTTAGTCGTCGAGGTGTAGTTAAAGTGGATCTGCGATGGAAGCCACGATATCCTGGTGGATGTCTAGCTGTTGTCTGATGCTGTTGCGCACTAGATGACACCTGCCCTACTGGTCTCACTAAAGTCCTGCTCTAGCCCCCATTGATAATCTCCTCCTATGTTATGAGGTTCTTCTAAACAACATCATGCAAGGTTTGAGACATCAGAATCCTAACCTTTGCACAAATTTTGACATTAAGTCCAAACACGAACCTGTTGACCTTAAGTTTCTCGGTATTTAGGTGCAGAGCATACCGAATAAGCTCCATAAAATGGGTCTCATACTCGAGCACCATATGGCTTCCATGTCGCAAGGTGTTGAACTCGTTGAGCTAACGCTTAATGAATTCCTCTGATAGATACCTCTCTCGAAACCATTCCTCGAACAGTTCCCATGACACGTCTTCAATGGCCATCTTTAATTGCGGCAGGAGTATCTTCCACCATAGAAGAGTGCTTCCCTTCAGTTGAAAGACCTCCATGCAAACCTTCATGTTGGAGGTATAGTCGTGAAGTGAAAATCACATCCCCATATTCTCCAACCATGCCTAGACACCTGCATTGTTCGAGGCACAAAAGAACTCAGGAAATTTGACCTTCTCGAGTTCGCGGCGAATGCTACCAGTACCAACCGGAGCGTGTGGTTGACCCTCAGGTCGTGTCGGTGCCCTAGCCTCATATCTATCCAAAGGGTTGATCAGTGCTTCATACATCCACTGAAAATACCTCATTATCTCAACCACATCACCCACAGCTATTGTTTTCTACCCAACAACTTGTTCGTCTCCTTGGGGGTTAAGCCCCTAGGGCGTGGATGTTACTGGAGGCATCATGCCTCCTCCCCTAGCACCCTGCCATCTTCCTCTGTGGTGACCTTTAACCATGATTACCTGCACGAATAATAATCAGTTTAATTAGCAACATTACAATCAAATATATAATCAATAGAATCTGTAGTGATCCCAAGTCGCGGGTCGAACCGGCTCTGATACCATATGTAACGAACCTCGTCGTTATGACTACATGTGTTGCAAAGAAAAAAAAATTATTTTATTTTTTATTTTAAGCTAGAAGGCAATCAATGACAAAATTTAATCAACACAACTTGATGACAAAATGAAATGAAACTCTCTAGCATGGTTGAATGGTGCTCTTCCTGGCAGTTATTCACTGCTGCATGAATCTGATGGGCCTTGCCCAAATTCCCCATGGTAGTTGTTCTGGCTGATCCAGATGCGCTGGTCCTCTCCACTGGGTAGTCACGTTGGTAATGTGGCTCCACATATGTCCAACACCCTTTCTTCGGTCCAGTACTCCTGGTAGTTGAAGTAGAATATGACAGCCCACCGGCCTGGAACCTTGGTATGTTCTATTGAACATGCCTAAATTGTTCTTGTTGCGTTCGACGCTGTTGTGGTGCTCTGTAAGGAGTCCACTGCTAAGGCACGGGTCGTCGAGGTGTAGTGAAAGTGGTACCTTGCTGGAAGCCACGATATCCTGGTGGATTTCTAGTTGTTGTCTGATGTTGTTGCGTACCAGATGACACCTGCCTCCCTCGTCTCACTAGAGTCCTACTCTGACCCCCGCTGATAAGATCCTCCTCTGCTATGAGGGCCCTCTGAACAACATCATGCAAGGTTTGAGGCATCATAATCATAACCTTTGCACGAATGTTGACATTAAGGCCAAACATGAACATGTTGACCTTAATTTTCTTGGTATTCATGTGCAGAGCATACCGAAGAAGCTCCATAAAATGATCCTCGTACTCGGGCACCGTACGGCCTCCTTGTCACAAGGGGTTCAACTCATTGAGTTCACGCTTAATGAATTCCTTCAATAGATACCTCTCTCGGAATAGTTCCCATGACACGTCTTCTATGGCCATGTTCAATTGCAGTAGGAGCATCTTCCACCATAGAAGAGTGCTTCACTTCAGTTAAAAGACTACCATGCGGACCTTCATGTTGGAGGTATAGTCACGAAGTGAAAAGCACATCCTCATATTCTCCAACCATGCCTCGATAGCTGTGTCATCCAGGGCACCAAAGAACTCAGGAAATTTGACCTTCTTAAGTTCACGGCGAATGCTACCAGTACCGACTGGAGCGCGTGGTGGACCCTCAGGGGGTGTTGGCGCCCTGGCCTCAGCTCTATCAAAATGGTTGATCAGTGCTTCAGACATTCGTTGAAAAGACCTCATCAGCCAAACCACATCACCCACAGCTATTTGTTCCTTCCTAACAACTTGTTCGTCTCCCTAAGGATTAGACCCCTCGGGCGTGGATGTTACTGGAGGCATCACGCCTCCTCCCCTAGCACCCTGTCGTCTACCTCCACGGCGACCTCTAACCATGATTACCTGCACGAATACAAATCAGTTTAATTAGAAACATTACAATCAAATATCTAATCAATGGAATCCATAGTGATCCCAATTCGCGGTTCGAACTGGCTCTGATACCATATGTAACGAACCCCGTCGTTATGACTACATGCGCTGCAAAGAAAAAAATTTATTTTTATTTTCTATTTTAAGCCAGAAGGCAATCAATGAAAACAATTAATCAACACAACTTGATGAAGAACACAACTTACGCATCCTGTCAACAGACAACAACGAACCAGCACACTAGCACATCATGAAACTGGATGAAACATACGGTAATCAATGGATAGATAAAAATGGCTACCCACCCGAAAAAAACAAGACAATGCCTACAAGTTAAAGGACAACATCAACAACCTAACACAATGACTTCGATGACCAATAACTAGAAACCTATACGATGCGCCAAACCAGACGCATTAAAGCGTTACAGAACCAAGTACCAACATCAATTACAATGAACAATACGCCCACCTCAGGAAGCACAAGAATCTGGCCAGGTTATCATTCGCATCTATCCATCAGGGCACGCAATGATCCTCTTGTCGGGAATCATGTCATCACAAGGAGATATGTGTGACAGTGATCATGGCATAACATAACCTATCTAGACATTTAACCCAAGATAAATATTGCACGCTAGGAGACCGAATTATCTTTCAATAAATACATGAAGACTATACCCAAGCACCCCAGCATCAAGTCGATAAGATGCACAAGTTGACATCACTCAAAATTAAAATGCGCAACTAACCGAAGGATTTCTTGTTTTCTACAAGGAAAACATGTGTGGAGTAACAACTATGACCAACCACCATTTACACTTCGACTTAAGGCACAAGGCGCATAGTAACCAATTAACTATTAAACTATTAATCATTTTAGCTAATAAAACTATTAAACCCTCAACCATTAATCTTGTGCAAGCTATTAAAGTATTACCCCAATAAACCATAAACCATTAACCATTAATCATTATGTCTAAGTGCGAATGAGAGAACTATTATCATTGCAATTAATCAAGTAATCTATTACCAAAGCAATTAAGCCATTATTCTATTACTATTACTGATAAGTAAGACGAATAAATGAACAATTGCTATATAAAAAAAAACAATTAATCTATTGTTTGCATAAGTCATAAGGCATATGTATAAAACCATTGACATATAAAAACAATAAATCTAATTGTAGTAAGGATCACGACCATCATTGAAACCATATCTTTTTAAAATTGAGGTGTCCTACGTTCGATTAAATTACTACTAAAGAGCTCGAATGACGATAAGTTTGATGAAGTTAATATACAAAACAGAAATCGCATCTTTTTAGAATGATAAACTTTTTCAGAGGTTAGAATATACAAAACAGAAATCGCATCATATTAGAATATACATCATTTTCTGTCAGTTAAAAATATAGCAGTCCAGAAATCGCAATCCTTTAATAAAATCATGTGTTATTAATGTTGTCTAACCATGTCCATTAATAAAATCATGTCCATTAATACTGTCTAACCATGTGCTATCTATTAATAATAAATCAACAATAAAACCATAGGCTATCTATTAATAATAAATCAACATTCAACATATCATTGTCCATTAATAAATATTGTCAACAATCAAATCGTTGTCTATTAATATTTACTGTCATCAATATTATATCGCTATCCATTGATAAACATCTGTCTAGAATTGTTATTGCCTGGGGTTCCATGCTAAACTCGGAATTATTAAATTCGCTATGTTTTATCAAAAAAAATGCAGACATATGCATAAATTCGCAGACATAATAAATTCGCATCCATATCATTAATTTGTAGCCATATATAAATTCGCATCCATATCATAATTTGCAGCCATATATAAATTTGTAGCCATATAAATTCACAGCCATATCATATCAAATTCTATTCAAAAGTAATCAAACCACAATGGTAAAGGCTAGGTGAATTCGTTATCTCAAACTGGGCAAATCACCTAGAAAATCGTGGGGTGAAAAGGTTGTTTAATATGCCATAAATCATGGTGTAAATATTATGTAAAAACTCCAAGAAAAAAGCCCAAGGGTGCTTCCTTTGTAGGGAAATTAGCCAAGAAAATCGTTGTTGATAACTTGACTTTTTCTGAGGTAAGCAGAACAGGTAAAAGGTGGGTACGAGTCCCCTGGATTTGCTAGAAAGAAAAACGATTTTCCCCTCTTGCAAGGAGCCAAGGAATCGGAGTTAACCCTTTAGTGATTAATCATTCAAACGCCGAGATAATCAATCACAAGAAAAATCAGATATAATCAATCAAAAGAAAACGCAGAAGTAATCAATCGCAAGAAAATGCAGAAGTAATCAATCACAAGAAACCGAAGAGATTTATCATTCAAGCGCAGAGGTTTATCAAAGTTTAAACAATTAAAAACGCATAGTATAATCAGAGTTTAATCAATCAAGACGTAGAGTTTAATCAAAGTTTAATCATAAGATAAAAATGCAGAGATAAGTAAGGGATGGATAGTTGGGCAAAAATTTATTCTTCAATTATTATCCATGCATAGGAAGGCAGGGAATTTGAATCTCAGTCTTAAACACCGGAGTGAATATAGTCGATTAGGCTCCTATCCGACTGCTTAGGCACACTAATAACTTAAAGGACAAGGGACAAAAGATAAAAACACATTTTTTCTTCATATTAAACCAATAAAAACAACACAGAGCAGTCATTGCAATCAGAGTTTGGGTTCGCCATGGGAAATCAATTCAAATACAACGAGCATAAGGCTAGGATGACTTTAATTTCTCTGATCATAAAACTATGGGCTCAACAAGACAATTTGTTGAAAGATAAAAATGAAATCTTTGGATAGTGTTAATCTAATTAAATATAAACTTTAACATAGTAGAAGTACATTATGTTAGACAACTGAGAAGGGGGGGTGAATCAGTTGTTACTGTGCTTAAAAAATAATTCCCATTTTAAACTCATTACAGAACACTCAATTATGATCACAATAATTCAAGGAAGTAAGCAATAGAGTATTCAAAATCAATCACACACATGAAGTATAGAGAAACAGATATTCCTAAGGAAACCCATAAAGGGACAAAACCTCTTCTTCTTCGAATGATAGGCAGTCTTTTTATGTTTTGTATATCATCTATCTTTGAGCACCAACTCAATGTGAGGCTACCACCTCTTTTTTACAAGCTGCAACTTGCTTAGAGCACCAACTCTCTAGTTTCTCTAGCACCCACTAGAAGGAAGCACCAACTCCCTAAGTGTTCCAGCAGCAACTAGATGGTAGCACCAACTTCCAGTCACACGGGCACCAACATGTACAAAAGAGAACAATAGTTCTCCCTTGCACCACCCTACCACCCTAGTTTTTCTGGCTACAACCAAATAGAAGATACAACTCCATGTGTTCAAGAACCCACTTGAAACTCTAAGGACAACAGTCCTCCCTAGCACCACCCTACCACCCTGAGATATAAATCTTTGCTTTCTGAAATTTATTACAATGATACAGTATTTATCAATGGCTTACCAGTCTCATCATTATTCGGCTACACTGATCTACTATGCCTGCATCAGTGTGTTCCTTCTCGCATCTTCTTGCGCTTAAGTTTTTGTACAATCTGTTGTTTTCACCATTTCTTCTCTATCCAGCTTATGTTCTTCATCTCTGTATATTTCATGCTCTATTCCTGTTGTCTTCTTGATCACATACAGTTCGACTTGTTTTATCAAGAAACAAAAACCTTCCTCTGTCATGGAATCTTTCTTTTATTCATGCCCTCATCATCCGTTACTCTTTGAATCTCCAACGCCCATGTCAGGAATATCAGAACGCTCAAGATCCATGATTCCAACGCCCAAGAACAATGATTCAGTTAGTGTAATTGAATCGTAACTAATAAAGAAACCACGAAGTGAAATAACAACCCTTCAATCAGATTTGGTTTGATCAGCATCGTTGGATTATACACGTAGAGGCTTTTTTTTACTTTTCAATGTGTAACCTCTGATGTGGAGCCTAGAAGCGCTAGTTCCTTCCCCTATATTCCACTGATGTGACCTTGGGCGGTGCTCTCATGTGACCTCGTGATTGCAGACATGGCCAAAGGTGGTTTGGGGGAAATCCACTTTTTGCCCCGCAATTCACTACAGAGCTCCACGTATGCCTTTGGCGATACTGCGGTTTTGATTGCGGCCCGCTCACAAAAAATTAAGACGCGAGCATGTTCTAACCCCGCAATGCAATGGGACCATCAATATCATGATCTTGAAAATGCTCTTGAACAGACGGTTCAGATTTGTTCTTTCATGATCTGTGGATCAGATCCAACCTCCCTAAATCAACTGTTGTAATTTATTTAGTGATCAGTGCTTTGGGAGTTTCAAATATCAAACCATGCTTTCTTCCATATGCCAGTCTTTTGGCATCAATGGTCCATGGACACCTATCCTTCTCAATCAATGGATTTGCCTCTACTTCAGGAATTTGACCTTTCAACCATATCAATGGTTCTGTGTCCCCTTTCTCAATCAACAGTCGATATCTCCTTAAGGTCTCCAGACTTCTGAAATCTCAAATCTCAAAATTACACTCTGGATCAGACAGCTCAGATTCACTTCAGACGATCCAATGCTTGAGATCTTCTTCAGACAATATAATGACTGAGATCTTCTTCAGATGATCCAGGGGTCGAGAATTTATTCTGGCTCTCCGGCTCTCTGGACTTCGGGGATTTCAAATCTCAAACTGGCGCTCTGAATCAGACGTCCCAGATTCACTTCGGACGATTTGACGCTTGATATCTTCTTCGGGCGATCTGAAAACTGAGGTTTACTTCGGATGATCCAATGGTCGAGAATGTATTTCAGTTCTCCATCTCTTCGACCTTCGGGAATTTTAAATCTCAAACTGAATTCTTGAAGTGATATTTTTTCCGAAGCGTAAACTCCTCACATATTTAGACCCGAAACGAATGATGTTCATTGGATTAAGATCTTATATCAACGGCTCGATCTATCTGCGATGCATATTTGCTTTGGATTAAATCCAACAGCTCTCCATATTTTCTTATCCTATCCTTCCATTTAATTCGATCTGACGGCTGACGAAAATTCGAGTGATCGAGATCTCAAATCTCATCCCTTGCTTATCCTATCCTTCCACTTAAGGTGATCCAATGTTCATCGCATTTTCTCTAGATCCGATGGTCCTTGTTCATTTCAGATTTTCGAGCCTCAGGTAATTCGACTTTCAAGTTGCCAATTCTTTCGAAGTGAGATTCCCCGAACAGTAACCTCCTTGTAACTTTTGACGTGAACCAAATGTTGTTCGTCGATCATGTTCTTAGATCGATGGCTTGATCTATCTTCGATGTTTCCCTTCTAGCTTATCTTGTCCTACCACTTAAAAGTGATCCAATGGTCGTGAAGACACTCGAAGAAGATCAAAGATCAAGGATGGTTGTGGAACCACAACTTGCAAGTGATTTAACTCGTCACCAAAACTCCGCAATTTGAAGTTGTGAGTTGTTGGTGAGTCAATCACAATTGTCTATCTTCGAGGCTATAAGATCTGACGGTCCTAATTAATTGTGGGATTGGAAATAGAATGATATTTAATTCTCCTTTCGATATCCGCAATCTATCCCTATCGTTGATCTGGTGATTGTGCATCTGATGGTCGTGACTTAATCTGATTGTTTGTTAGATCAACCACAATCGTCGATATTTGGGTTTATGAGATCTGATGATCTAGACCAATTGCGAGATTAGAACTAGAGAGTTGTTTAATTATTCTTTCTCTCTCTGCAATTCATCCCTGTTGTTGATCTGGCTTGAAAATCTGACGGTCAAAATCCTCCAACGGTCCTCTCTGCACAGGACAGAGTTCAGAGACAGAGCAAGCCGGGTGGCCTATCCCGAGCTTGTTGACTGGTCAGTAACCTTTTGGGGACCAAAAGGTCTTATTGTGGGGAGGTGGGTATCAGAGAAAATGTATATATGGCGGTCATAATTCCTCTTCTTTCCTCATTCTTCACTAAGTTTTCTCCAATGGTTAATCAACGCATGCAAAATTAAAAATCAACCATAAGTCATTAAAAGATCCGACGGATCAAGTGGTATCAGAGCTAGTTGACGTTTGGATTTCAGTTGCATGTTAACTAGGGAAAATCTACAGCGTGGTGAAGGCGATCTTGTTGCAGAGAATCCATTAATTGGATTGAGAAGATGGCATCGAAAGAAGGGATTTCTCAAGATGAGAAAGAGTTCCGGAAAACATTCCTTGCTATGTCGGAGATGGTGAAAGTCTTGTACGAAGATTACTTGGAACGGAAGCGACAAGTTTTGGGTGATTCTTCAAAGGGAAAAAGTGAAGAGGAAGAGGACCATCCTCATATTCCTCCTTCACCTCCATCAACACCTCCTTCTTCTCCTTCTTCTTCAAGTTCAAGTTCTAAATCTAGTGGAAAGAAAAAT
>ML793138.1:138233-154150 GCA_009831015.1 Picea engelmannii
AACATGAAAACAGTGTTTCTAATATGCGCAGGAAAACCTCCTATATACTTCATAAGGGTTTCTTGTGTTTGCAAAGGAATGTCTAACATTAATGCCATTTTTCGAAATCCATCGGTGTATTCTTGCACTGTTTGTCCTTTTCTAAGTTTTAAAGATTGCCATTCAATTATTTCTTTTTCTTTATAACCCAAAGGATAGAATTGTTTCCTAAGTGAAGAAATGAAATCCTTCCATGATGGAAATACATTACCCACATTTTGTGTTCCCTTTTGCAGCTTTATTTTCCACCAGATAAGAGTTGTACCTGCAAGTCTCAAAGATGCCAACTTGATTTGTGTGGCCTCATCCTCGATCTGTTGTACACTGCAGTATACCTCCATCTGCCTGATCCAGTTATCAAGTTTTTTTGCATTTACTTCACCATCATATATGGGCAACTCAAATTTTACATCAAGTTTTAACAATGGCATTTCATGTTTATTCTTATGAACATTTTTCTTTCCACTAAATTGAGAACTTGAACTTGAAGAAGAAGAAGGAGAAGAAGGAGGTGTTGATGGAGGTGAAGGAGGAATCTGAGGATGGTCCTCTTCCTCTTCACTTTTTCCCTTTGAAGAATCACCCAAAACTGGTCGCTTTCGTTCCAAGTAATCTTCGTACAAGACTTTCACCATCTCCGACATAGCAAGGAATGTTTTCTGGAACTCTTTCTCATCCTGAGAAATCCCTTCTTTCGATGCCATCTTCTTGCTATGAGAAGCTCTTTTTCTCAATCCAATTAATGGATTCTCTGGAACAAGTTCACCTTCACCACGTTGTAGCTTTTCCCTGTTTAACATGCAACTCAAATCCAAACATCAACTAGCTCTGATACCACTTGATCCGCAGGATCTTTTAATTACTTATGGTTGAGTTTTAATTTTGCATGCGTTAATTAACCATTTGAGAAACTTAGTGAAAGAATGAGGAAAGAAGAGGAATTATGACAGCCATATATACATTTGCAGATCTGAAATGAAATAATAAATAGCAAACCATAACACGCAGATTGATAACAGAGTTCGGCACAACTTTGCCTACGTCTCCAGGCCTTTTCTCTGTGGGGGAGGCTTCTTTATTTTTGTTAAAAAGATCAAAATTACATCACTACAATGCCAAATGGCTACAAGACTGATCTGGTCATGTTCTTCCAGATCTCTAGAACCATGCAAAGAAAACGGCATGCAAAACAGACGTCCGAAGCTCCCAGAAATGGTCCGACAACGTCTCCTCCTCAAAAGTTTCTCTGCCTCAAAATGGCTTTGGCTTGGCTTCTCCTTAGCATAACTCTTCTCTGAATTCCCTCCTATGGCCTCAAACAGGCCTAGGTTATATATCTGGGAAGTTGGTTTCTCATCTCCAACTTCCTCCCAAAATTTAGGCTCCAAAACTACCCAATAACTCCCAAAAATGGATAAAATACATTAAAAATGGGCTTAACAATAATTAAAACCCAAAAAATTGGTTATAAACCCACTTTCTAACTATAATATGGGCGCATCCCTCTTCAATGGCGCGCACCCCTTTACTCCCGGTCATATGGGGGTTTACACAACCACGGGCTGGGGCTTAGCCCCCAGCCCTCTCCTTTATGCGCCATAATACCATACAATATATTTAATATTGTGGGTTTTTATAACATAAGAAATAATGTGGCGCATTGGTAAAGAACCATTTCTTAAGTTGTTGGGCTTGGTGGTGGTCGTGGGTTCAAATCCCATGGACCCCAAAACAATTTTTGAAACATGCCACTTCAACTGATGAATGGGTGCCACGTGGCTGCCCATGACTGGGCCACGTGGCATCTCCCCATTTGACGGATTAATGCCACTTGTTAGCTATTGACTGGTCCAGTTGCCTACCACACGTCTACCTTGTCAGTGAACCTGCCCAATCACCATCAGCAAGAGAGTGCCACGTCATCTCCTACACAATCATCATGCTGACATCATCATTGACTTTTTGACCATTTGACCTTTGACTTTTTACCTATTTGGGCTTCCTATCAGAACGCGATAACTTTCGCATACGGAGCCCGTTTGACAAAGTAAATATACTGCCGGAATCGAGAAGATGAGATGGATGCAATGGCGTTGGTTTTGTCGAAGTCTGAGCACTTTCATTTTTGAGCATTTTTCAAGCCCTGTCAGGCTTCTGGATCCGATTTCGGATCAGATGGTCCTTGTTCATTTCAGATTTTCAAGTCTCAGGTAATTTGACTTTCAAGTTGCCAATTATTTCGAAGTGAGATTCCCCGAATAGTAACCTCCTTGTAACTTTTGACGTGAACCAAATGTTGTTCGTCGATCATGTTCTTAGATCGATGGCTTGATCTATCTTCAATGTTTCTCTTCTAGCTTATCTTGTCCTACCACTTAAAAGTGATCCAATGGTCATGAAGACACTCGAAGCATATCAAAGATAAAGGATGGTTGTGGAACCACAACTTGCAAGTGATTTAACTCGTCACCAAAACTCCGCAATTTGAAGTTGTGAGTTGTTGGTGAGTCAACCACAATTGTCTATCTTCGAGGCTATAAGATCTGACGGTCCTAATTAATTGTGGGATTGGAAATAGCATGATATTTAATTCTCCTTTTGATATCCGCAATCTATCCCTATCGTTGATCTGGTGATTGTGCATCTGACGGTCGTGACTTAATCTGATCGTTTGTTAGATCAACCACAATCATCGATATTTGGGTTTATGAGATCTGATGATCTAGACCAATTGCGAGATTAGAACTAGCGAGTTGTTTAATTCTTCTTTCTCTCTCTGCAATTCATCCCTGTCGTTGATCTGGCTTGAAAATATGACAGTCAAAATCCTCCAATGGTCCTCAATCCCACGGTCACTCATATGACCAACATCTATAATATTAGACAATAAACATGGTCAATTTCTTGATCGAACGGTTATTGAGGCTTCTCACCCTGAGCTTACGCTTTCCCTTCTGAGCTTTGATCTCTGCATACTGTTCACTTCTCCTCTTGAGCTTATGATTTTCATGTTTTCCATCGTCGTTGTTGTTCTTGCCATCAATGACAATCATACTCTTCCTGTAAAAACATGCCAACAATCTCCCCCCTTTGGCATTGATGGCAACCCTAAAAGGCTGCACTATTATGCTTAGACCTCCAACTGTAGCATCTAGAACACACTTTTTCTTCCCCTTTGACATCAATGTCAAAGAAAACATGCTCCCCCTGAGTTGTTGTAGTACTTTTCGAAGGTATCAGATATTCAACTAACACATACTCCCCATGACAGGATGGAATCTCTTAGGTGAGAGAAGGGATGACACCCATCTTCTGACGAAGATATTCAAATGTTGTCTTGGATAGGGGTTTAGTAAAGATGTCTGCAATTTGTTCTGTGGAAGATATATAATTCAACTGAACAACTCTGTTTGTAACCTGCTCTTTGAGAAAATGATACTTTATTGGTATATGCTTCGTTTTTTAATGGAAAACAGGATTCCTTGAGACACTAATGGCACTGGTGTTATCACAGTGAAGTGGAATTGGATCCGTATAAGTGAGCTTCAAATCTGCAAGAGTTTGTATCATCCATAAGATCTGAGTGCAGTAAGTAGCAGCAACAATGTACTCTTCCTTTGTAGTTGATAATGAAATAGATCCCTTCTTCTTACTAGGCCATGCTACTAATGAATCACATGAGAGGAATGCACCTCCACTGGTGCTCTTTCTCTCATCCAAACAGTTTGCCCAATCAACATCTTAATATGCAATTAATTGAAAATTCTTATTTTTAGGATACCAGAGACCATAAGTCATTGTACCCTTCAAATATTTGAATATCCTTTTAACAACTACTATATGACTTTGTTTAGGAGCAAACTGATAACGACCTACCATTCCAACAGCTTTCATTATATCAGGACAGGATGTTGTGATGTACATAAGACTGCCTATCATTGATTGATATTATCTTTGATCAACATCAGGTGAAATATCATCTTTACTGAGCTTGCAACCAACCACCATAGGTGTGCTCACAGGTGTAGAATCTTCCATCTGAAACCTCTTTAAAATTTCTTTCAAATACTTTTCTTGAGAGATAAATATCCCTACAGAACTCTGATTGATTCGTAAACCAAGAAAATATGACAGTTATCCTATCATGGACATCTCAAACTCAGTCTGCATTGAATTAGAAAACCATTGAACTGAAGGGTCATTGGTACATCCAAAAATAATATCATCTACATAACCCAAAACAACTAATAAATCATCACCTTTAGACTTAATGTATAGGTTATTGTCAACAGTACCTTTCTTGAACCCTTTGTCCTGTAGAAATTTGTCCAATCTATAATACCATGCTTGTGGTGGTTGTTTCAGTCCATATAATGCCTTTCTCAACTTACAGACATAGTCAGGATTATCCGTCAGTGAAAATCCTTAAGGTTTCTCCACATATACTTCTTCTTCTAGATCTCCATTAAGAAATGTTGACTTAACATCCATCTGATATACATTAAAGTTCTTATGACATGCATAGGAAAAAAATATTCTAATGGATTCCAATCTTGCCACTGGTGCAAAGGTTTCATCAAAATATTGTCCTTCAACTTGTCCATACCCCTTGCAAACCAATCTGGCTTTATTCTTAACCTTTTTTCCTTGTTCATTCATTTTATTCTTAAACACCCATTTGGAGCTAATTACATTCTTATCTGCAAGTCTAGGAACAAGCTCCCAAGTATTGTTCTTCTCAATCTGATCCAGTTCCTCATTCATTGATTTTAACTAGTTTACATCTTTATTGGCTTCATTAAAGTTCTTGGGTTCCACCATGGATATGAAGTCTATATATTATTGCTCGGTGTCTTTGAGTATCCTTCTCCTAGTTTGTACACCTTTGTATTTCTCACCAATTATCTGACTTGCAGGATGATTCTTTTGAGTAATTATGGAGGAAGGATTTGATGTTGTCTGCTGATTTGAGTATGCCTGAGTATTTGTATTTTCATCTGACTCGGAGTCTTCTTTTTTTGATTCTTAGACCTGTTCATCTTCATATTCAACTGTGTCCTCTGTAGCAGACTCAATATTGCTCACCTCTCTTACTGGGACTCCTTCATCAACCTTTAAGTCAATGCAATCAACTAATTTAGACAATCTTTTATTAAAGCATCTATATCCTTTACTATTGGTAGCATATCCTAAGAAGGTGCCTTCATCAACCTTGTCATCATACTTGCTAAGGTTTTCATTATTATTCTGTATGTAGCACTTACTCCCAAAGACTTTGAAGTGTTTGATTGAAGCAGTTATTCCATACCACAGTTCATAAGGTGTCTTGTCATTGTGTGGTCTGAGGTGGGATTTATTTAGAATATGGACTGTTGTCTCTATTTCTTCTACCCAGTAGGTTTTACCAATGTTCTTCTCATTCATCATTGACCTGGCCATTTGTTGAATTGTTCTGTTTTGCCTCTCAACTACTCCATTTTGTTGTGGAGTTCCTGGGATTGTGTATTCTCTCTTGATCCCATGTTTATCACAGAATTCATTGAAATCACTTGACATAAATTCTCCTCCTATATCTGATCTTACTGCCTTTAACCTGTTGCATGTTTGATTCTCATTTAAAGCCTTAAATATTTTAAATTTCTCAAATGCTTCAACTTTTTCTTTCAGAAAAGAAACCCAAGTGAGTCTGGAGTAATCATCAATGATCATCATGAAGTAGTTTTCCTTCCCTGTGCCTTCTTGTCTTGATGTTCCACATAAATCCATATGAACTAATTGGAGTGGTTTATCTGTTGAAGTAGAGCTCTTGGATTTAAATTGTGTCCCAGTTAGCTTTCCTACTTGGCAGGGTTTACACATGGAATCTTGTGGCTTTGATATTCTTGAAAGATCTTTTACTGCCTCAAGATTTTTTATCTTGATTAAGTGGTCAAAATTTATATTTCCAAGTCTCCTATGCCATAACCATATTTCATCGTGTTTTCTTATATGACAGTCTTCTCTATCTTCTTTCAGGACATATACATTATTATTTGTCCTTATGCCTTTAGCCACCACTTGTCCTGAGTTTACAGACTTTATCTTACAATCTTTGGAATTGAACACCACTTCACATCTTCTGTCACACATTTGAATTGCACTGAGAAAATTATGTTTCAGCCCATCTACAAGTAGAACATCTTGGGATTTTCCTTTACCATTACTCAAACTCACCATCCCTTTAGCCTTGATTTTAGCTGGTTCATTATTTCCAAAGGTCACATTTCTTGTTTTGATTTTACTTATAGACAGAAACTTATCCTTGACTCCAGTCATGTGCTTGGAACATCCACTGTCTATATACCAGGGGTCTTTTTGTTTTTGAGCTGAAAGTAATAGACCACATTTTCCACTATCTTTATTTTTCCATGTGCTGACATTTCTAGCTAAGGGTTTTATCCTTGGATCTGCTTTGTAATTCTTCAGATGGAAGTTTGAAGCTTTGTGGATGAAGTTATGACAGTTATAGCATTCGATCTCATTGTTCAAAAGATCAAAGTGATTGGTGCAACTTTTTATACTCATTGGTTGTTTAGTTCTATGTTGCAAAGATTGTTTATTTCTTGATCTCCTCAGTTCCATGTCTCTAAACTTAATTTGACAATTTGCAATCTAATGACCAAAATTAGAGCAGTAAAAACAGTAACCATGGAAGAAATTTTGGTACCTGAAGGATGGCCTTCTTTTTGGAATTTGTTGCTCCACCTTCTGATATATTTTTTTTTTATCAGGGATCATCTTGTCTTTATTAGCTTTTGGTGGCAGAGTACTCACATGGTCTTGTCTGCTCACTTGAAACTTGATCATCTTTACTGGCTCTTTGTTTTCTAGTAGTTTGTTGCTTGAACCACTTACATAACCTAACCCAGTATTAAACAAAGGAGATCTTTGTTTGCTCAGAATGTCATTTAGTTCTGGTGAGGCTTTAATGCTTCGAAGATTTTGGAGATATAATGCTTTAAACTTCTCCATCTCTTTTCTGGTTTTTACTACCTCTTCTTCCAAGGCTTCACATCTTGTCTTCTTCTCTGATAATTGATGTTTCAGAATGTCTTCTATTTTCTTTTCTTCTTCTAATTCCACTTTTAGCAGGGCAAAGTCTTCATCAGGTTTTTTATTGTCTTTCTTGAATTGTATCAGCAATTGTTTTTTCTTTTTCTTCTTAAATCTGAGTCTAGCAATTTCTTCTAGGGCACTGCTCAGTTCTCCTTCCAAGTCAACCATAGCTTCTTCATCATTAACATCACTTCATGTGATTTTATTATCATAATCCTCTTTGGCCATAAGCATAAATTCGTTAACCTTATCTTCACAAGAAGAGTCACTATATGTGCCTCCTAAAGAGTCATCATTGTTTACACATAAACTTTTCTTTTTACCAAATCTCTTGGATTTGTACTTCTCCTCACCTTCAGAGTTATGGTCCTTCTTCTTGTGTGGAAAATTAGATGCAAAGTGACCTATCTTTACACAGTTAAAACATTTGAATGGAAACTTGCCTTGGTACTTGCCTAATCCTTTCTTTAGTCTTCTCACAAATTTTGCTTCAATTTCATCAGGCTCAGACTCCTCATTCTTATCTGCTTTAAATGATGCTTCTCTAGAGGTGGGTTTATCTTTACCTAGCCTCAACTCATAAGCAATCAGAGTTCCTAGGATTTGGTCAATAGGCATATCTTTTAGATCATTAAGTTCTTCTATAGCAGAGACCTTTGGGTTGAACCTATCTGGCAGAGATATCAAAAATTTCTGGACTAAAGAGACTTCCTCAATTTTTTCACCAAGTCCTTTCATTGCATTTACTAGTTCTTTAACTCTCATAAATTACTTCCCAACAATTTCATCCTCTTTCATCTTTAGTTGTTCAAATTGTAATTTGTAGGTTTGAAGCTTGGCACCCTTTACCATATCATTACCTTCATAACTACTAATGAGTTTGTCCCACATTTATTTGTAGCTTGTCATCTAGAATTTGTAGCTTGTCATCTTTAGAAGCTAGTACAATTGGCTTCATATAACCAGTCTCTACAAAATCCCAAACATCTGCACCTAAATCCATTATGTAGGTTCTCATCCTAACTTTCCAGAAGGAAAATTTTGTTCCATTGAACAGGGGGGCCTTATTGGTTGAATTTCCTTCATGGATAGTCATGTTTAAGCTCTAGGATCTACCCTTAGATAAAAGGAACCCGCTTTGATACCAATTATTAGACAACTGAGAGGGGGGGGTCAATCAGTTGTTATTGTTCTTAAACAATAATACCCATTTTAAACTCATTACAGAACACTCAATGATGATCACAATAATTAAGGGAAGTAAGAAATAGAATATTCAACATCAATCACACACATGAAGTATACAAAAATAGATATTCCTAAGGAAACCCATAAAGGGAGAAAACATCTTCTTCGAATGACATGAAATCTTTTTATGTTATGTACATCATCTATATTTGAGAACCAACTCAATGTGAGGCTACCACCTCTTTTTTACAAGCTGCAACTTGCTGAGAGCACCAACTCTCTAGTTTCTCTAGAACCCACTAGAAGGAAGCACCAACTCCCTGAGTGTTCCAGCACCAACTGGATGGAAGCACCAACTTCCAGGAACACAGGCACCAACATGTACAACATAGAACAATATTTCTCCCTTTCACCACCCTACCACCCTAGTTTTTCTGGCTGCAACTAGATGGAAGCTACAAATCCTTGTGTTCAAGAACCCACTTGAAACTCTAAGCACAACAATCCTCCCTAGAACCACTCTACCACCCTGAGATATAAATCTTTACTTTCCAAAATTTATTACAATGATACAGTATTTATCAATGGCTTACCAGTCTCATCACTTTTCGGCTACACTGCTCTGCTCTTCCTGCATCAGTGTGTTCCTACTTGCATCTTCTTGTGCTTAAGTTTTCATACAGTCTGTTGTTTTCACCATTTATGATCTATCCAGCTCATGTTCTTCATATTTTCATATTTCACGCTATGTTCATGTTGTCTTATTGATCACATATAGTTCAAATTGTTTTACTGAGAAACAACAACCTTACTTTGTCATGGCATCTTTCTTTTATTCATGCCCTCATCATCCATTACTCTTCGAGTCTCCAACGCCCATGTCGGGAATCTCAGAACGCTCAAGAGCCATGATTCCAACGCCCCAGAACAATGATTCAGTTAGTGTAATTCAATCATAACTTATCAATAAACCACGAAGTGAAACAGCAAACCTTCGATCAGATTTGGTTTGATCAGCGTCGTTGGATTATACATACGGAGGATTTTTTTGACTTTTCAATGTGTAACCTCTGATGTGGAGCCTAGAAGCACTAGCTCCTTCACCTATCTTCCGCTGATGTGACATTGGGCAATGCTCTCATGTGACCTCATGATTTCAGGCACAGCCAAAGGTGGTTTGGGGGAAATCTACTTTTTGCCCCGCAATTCACTACAGAGTTCCACGTATGCCTTTGGCGATACCGTGGTTTTGATTGCGGCCAGCTCACAAAAAATTAATACTCGATCATGTTCTCAACCCGCAATGCGATGGGACCGTCGATCTCATGATATTGATGGTGCTCCTGAACAAATGGTTCATATTTTTCTTTCACGATCTGCAATTCAGATCCAACCTCCATAAATCAACGGCTGTGATTTATTTCTTGATCCGAGATTCGGTAGTTTCAAATCTCAAACCTTTCTTTCTTCCATACGCCAATCTTTCGGAGTCGATGATCCACCGACACCTATCCTTCTCAATCGACAACTCTGCCTCTACTTCGGTAATTTAACCTTTCAACCAGATCAACGGTTATGCGTCCCCTTTCTCGATCAATGGTCAATATCTCCTTTGGGTCTACGGACTTCTGAAATCTCAAATATCAAACTTACTCTCTGGATCAGATGGCCCAAATTCACTTCGGACGATCCATCGCTTAAGATATTATTCAGACGATTTGACGACTGATATTTTCTTCGGATGATCCAGCGGTTGAGAATTTATTTCAGCTCTTCGGCTCTCTGGACTTCAGGGATTTCAAATCTCAAACTAACGCTCTGAATCAGATGGCCCAGATTCACCTCAAACGATCTGACGCTTGAGATATTCTTCAGATATCTGACGACTGAGATTTACTTCGGTCGATCTAACAGTCGAGAATGTATTTCGACTCTCCGAATCTCCAGGCTTCGGGGATTTCAAATCTCAAACTAAATTCTTGAAGTGAGATTTTTCCAGATCGTAACCTCCTCACATATTTAGACTTGAAACGAATGACGTTCGTTGGATCAATATCTTAGATCAACAGCTCGATCTGTCTGTGATGCATCTTTGCTTTGGATTAAATCCAACAGCTCTCCATCTTTTTTTATCCTATCCTTCCATTTAATTCGATCCAAACACTGACGTAAATTCAGGTGATCGAGATCTCAAATCTCATCCCTTTCTTATCCTGTCCTTCCACTTAAGGTGATCCAATGGTCATCGCATTTTCTCCAGATCCGATGGTCCTTATTCATTTCAGATTTTTGGGCTTCGAGTAATTCGACTTTCAAGTTGTCCATTCTTCCGAAGTGAGATTCCCCGAAGAGTAACCTCCTCGCAACTTTTGACATAAACCAAATGTTGTTCGTCGATCATGTTCTTAGATCGATGGCTTGATCTATCTTCAGTGTTTTTCTTCTAGCTTATCATGTCATTCCACTTAAAAGTGATCCAATGGTCATGAAGACACTCGAAGTAGATCAATGATCAAGGATGGTTGCGGAACCACAACTTGCGAGTGATTTAACTCGTCTTCAAAACTATGCAATTTGAAGTTGTGCGTTGTTGGTGAGTCAACCACAATCGTCGATCTTTGAGGCTATAAGATCTGACGATCCTGACTAATTACGAGATTGGAAATAGCATGATATTTAATTCTCCTTTCGATCTCTGCAATCTATCCTTGTTGTTGATCTGGAAATTGTGCATCCGATGGTCATGACTTAATCCGACTTAATCTAATCATTTTTTAGATCAACCACAATCTTCTATATTTGGGTTTATGAGATCTGACGATCTAGACCAATTGCGGGATTAGAAATAGTGAGTTGTTTAATTCTTCTTTCGCTCTCTGCAATTCATCCCTGTCATTGATCTGGCTTGCAGATTCGACGGTCACAATCCTCCAATGGTCCTCAAGCCCATGGTCACTCATATGACTAACGTCCGTAATAATCAACATGGTCAATTTCTTGATCGGACGACTGTTGAGGCTTCTCACCATGATCTTATGCTTTTCCTTCCGAGATTTTATCTCTGCATACTGTTCGCTTCTCCTCCTGAGCTTATGCTTTTCTTGTTCCCCATCGTCGTTGTTGTTCTTTCCATCAATGGAAAGCACACTCTTCCTGTAAAAACATGCCAACACATTACTGAAGGCACAGGAAAAATATTTAAACTACCATTCAATACAAATATACACATGTGTACCATAGCCAAATGTGAAGGCTCTGAGTCAATGTCCCACGTGCACTCCATCCAGCTCCTGCTTGTCGATCGATGTGACCTCACCGGTACCTCCCAGCCAACTCTAGGGGTACTATTCTTCCCCCTGATCCCCCCAAGCTGCAAAGGGGCCATGCACACAATACCATAGAATGCTAGCACCCAGGTCACCTCACAAGGTCGAGCTACCACTCGTTAACTGAGTTGGGTATCCCAACTCCCACAAGAGAAGTTCAATCAAGATAAAATTTCAGCAGCGTAACGTTACGCAAAAAGATGTGATTCATACTCCTCCCCCGCCATCTCTTTTATAGAGTTTTCAGGTAATTAGTTTCCCAAATTCTCATTAAATTCCTTTTTCATTTAATTAATTTTGAAAAACCTCCCCCATACACATGTCGCCTGATCCCCTAGATGCACCAGAAAATCAATTTTATTAATTAATTAAATACTCCTATTTCCCTCACCCACCAAGAGCATTCCTAAAAATGCTCCTCAGTGTCCCAATATTCCCTTGCAATTCTTAAATGACTTACGCCTTACTTAATTCTTATTTGAGTTCATTAATAGAAAATTCCAAAGGCTAGATTTCTTACTAAGTTAGACATTCATCTTTTTCTTTAAGTTTCCCCTTTTTTTAAGTTTCACTTTTTCTATAAGTTTCATTTTCTTTTAAGTTTCCCCTTTTTATAACTAAGTTTAGAATTAGTAGTCTAGATAAACAACCATTTACTCTTTTTATGAATTTAATCCTCCATTATAAAAAAAAAAAAACTTTTTTTACTTTAATAATTAAAGTTTGAATTTCTCTTATTAGTTATAAAAGAACCTTTAGTGAATTGAAATTTTATAAAAAGAATCTTAGTGAATTAAAATTTTATAAAAGAACCTTAGTGAATGAAAATTTTATACCAAGAACCTTAGTGAATTAAAATTTCCACTTTAATCTAGTTATACGTCTAATTAGTTTTTTTTTTTTTGTTCTAAGGTTCTACTCAGACCTAGGTTTTTAATTCACTAGGCTTGGCGACAGTTCTTAAGGGAGAAATTAGTCATTAAACTTTACTTATCACATAATTCATTTTAAGTCCAACTAGGTTTATTCACTTACCAGTTAAAATCGCGATGTGCCCTTTAGGACGCACTACGTGCTCCAAGGGTGCCACTCTCCTCTTTCCATTTTCCTTGCGCGATGTGCCCTTCAAGATGCACTACATGCTCCAAGGGTGCCACTCGCCTCTTTTTTTTTTCCTTGTGCAACGTGCCCTTCAAGACGCACTACGTGGTCCAAGGGTGCCCCTCATCTCTTGACTAAATTTGGTAGACGTCAAACCCCTGGACTCAATACTCAGCCAGGTGATCTTGTGGGAGACTAGGGGCCTCTAAGGAATAAAGACCCTACCTTATTGCGCGCCACTTAGAATCATCGTGAGCGACTATCACAATATTCCCTCACAGCATTGTGGGTCTTCTCGAACTAGGTAATCATTAACCTACAGTTTGAGCCACGGAGGGAGTGCTAGTAGGTTGTGGCAAGGTTGTTGCCACACCTCTCCCTCAAAAGTCTCTAGTTGTCGTGCGTGACCCCTCTACTCCAAATGTGAGTCTGGTCGGCAAGCTATCGTCATCCTGCATCCATTAACGAATCATTTCAACAATAATAATCAATCATCGTAATATTTAATCATATGTACAAATGTCACATCAACAACATTAAAATCCAATAGTCCACTCCCTGACTCGATCTGGAGTCCAAGGGGTATCATCGATGCCTCTGCATCCTCAATATCCAAAGTCCTACACACTCAAGAAAACCCAGTCAATAGCACCTGTATATGTAAATACAACAAAATAGCATATCATCAAATCCATAATATCTCATAATCACAATCAAAACAACCAATAGTATAATAACCTGGATCACTTGCACACAAGTGTCCTCAAAGAATAAGTTTTCTCAGTGCGCGCAATAGCGGGATGTTATAGCTTCTTAACAATTTTACCAAGAGCACATCCTCTGCAAATTCCTTCATGTGCAGATTGTAGTTCTGGTATTCCTTCAACCATATTTTTTAGGAAAGGTAATTCTTGATAGTTAAAATGAGAATACCTTCTGTGCCAAAGTTGATTGGGATTGACTTCATCATGTATAAGAGCTTCATCATTACGTTCTAGTAGTCTGTATAGTCATCCTTCACGAGTTCCAATAAATCTAGCATTCTCTATGTTGGAGTCTCTAGACCAAGATAGTACTTCACCATGTACAAAGGTTATTCTATTTCCTTTATCTTCTAGGAAAGATATAGATACAATATTAATTTCTAAACCAAGTACATATAAGACGTTGCTCAAATGAACATTGTTACATGTTTTCAATTTGATGGAGGCTTGACCAATTCCTTCAACTGGATAGGTGTTCTTATCTCCAAGTTCTACCTTGTAGGATGTCTTCTTTTCATTTAGACTGGAGAGTCTGGCCTGGTCTCCTGTCATATTTCTGCAAGCTCCACTATCAATTATCCACATGTCATATTCAATATTTTTTGTAAGAGTTGAATAGTGTAGATGATCCATCTTTTCATTCATGATTTATGTTGGCTGATAGTTGGTCAAACTTTGACTTTGATTGGTCAAGCATTGACTTTGACCTAAAATCTCCACTTTGATGTTTTTGCCTTATGAAAGTGTCGATAGGTTCTATATACTAAGGTGTACTAGGATATCCTCTCCTTGAGTAAGGTGTTCCATCATAAGGTGTTGGGAAAGAGGTTTTTAGGGTTTTGCAACTGCACTTGCTAGTAACCCTAGCAGCGATGCATTAGTGACTGCACCTGCTAGAAACCCTGGTGGCAGTTCTTCAACGATCCTGATAATATTATGGGTTAGCTTCCTTCTAGTGGTTAGACTAAATGAAGGAGGTGTGGGCCCATAACATGTTATAAAAGTGGGTGTTCTCATTTAACCATAGACAATATAGAAATATTGTCACCCAACCATAGGCACAAATGCCACCCCGAGCACCTTAACCTTGAGAGAGAATAATTCCGAAAGAAAATGAATAGCCAACCAAGGCTAATGCACTAAGAAAATATAACTAAGACTGATTAGAAAGTCCAACCCATAAAGACCAAAATCATAGGTTTGCAGTAATTGTATTTGCAGCTACCCTCCAAACTTGTGCACTAAATTTATGCAATGTGCACTACTGAATTTCTGCAATTGCGAGTTGTGTCTTACAAATGAGCTCTGGTGTCCTGTGTTTATACTACTCCTTAGCTATCTAGGCAGAATTCTCATTCTGGAGGCTAAAAACTCAATATTAAATGTTTCATTTAGCCAACTTGTCTTCTAGGGTTATGTCCAATGCTTTAGGGATTCTTCTTGCTTCTTGGAATGTTCTAGTCTCGTCAAAGGTTACAAGTGGAATTTGATACCTCCCGCAGCTACCATAATATCAACATATAGGATCACACCTAAAACTACATTAGGTAATTCTCCTTACTTCCTTGTTTATGGAAAGGAAGCCATTTTACCCACTAATGTAGATTTATCTTCTTTCCAATTAGCACAATCTATTAGAGAAGACCCTTGTCCAAAAATGTAGTAGCGCATTGAGGAATTACAAAAATTGGAAGAAGAAAGAAATAAATCCAAACAGACTTTCTCTGAACATCAAAAAATAATTAAGAAATGGTTTGATAACCATTTAGTTAGTAATAAAAATTTCAAAATTGGTGATTTAGTTCTTATATGGGACAAAGCACATGAAGAAAAAGGAAAACACACAAAATTTCGAAGATGCTTGCTTGGCCCATTTCAAATAGCTAAAAAAATGGCCTTTCAACATATATTCTTGAATCATTAGAGGGGGGGAAAGAAGCCCTTCCTATGAATGGCCAAATTCTTAAAAAAAAAAAATCATGAAAATTCATAAAATTTTAAATATGTAAATATGTTTGATTTTGTTAGTTTCGCTGAATTTTTTGAAAGGGATTATAATACTCAACAAATAAATGATAGCATATGGGTTGTACTTAAACTAAAACCATTATACTAAATCATCTATATAAAGTTCTATGACCTATAAGTAAAATTTATATATTTGTGGTGGAACTCCTATGTTACCAAGAATTCATATTTATATAAATATCTCATTCACACTTTAGGTTTCTTACATATTTCTTCTTCTAAGTCCCATTCATCTCACATATAAAATATTATACCTAAAATAATTGGTGGAAGGAAGAACTTAAGCTAAACTTTGGAAGTGAGTATACTGCCAAGCAAATCTAAATAACTCTCGTATGACCCCACTTCCCTAAACACCTAATTGCACATGCAATAT
>ML793138.1:154390-179509 GCA_009831015.1 Picea engelmannii
TTAAAACACTATGTAGTGTGGGAAGTACAAGTAAACTCGTCGGGGCTATGGATGCTCGCTAGAAGCAGGTCAACACTTGTATGATACCAAGGCACCTTCGTCAGGGCTATGCACACTCACGGGAAGGGAAACAATGTCAGGTTAAAGAGAGATGAGGAACACACATAGGAAAATGTTTACTAACCCAGAGTGAAGGCCCTAGGTCACACCTTATACCAATTATTTGTGGATTAAAATCTAAGGAAAATTAACCTTAAAAATTGTCTTGAAGAGGTACTTTGTCAATTACATGATGTATGTGCTTAGTGAGAATATCTTTTAAAATTCATAACATATGGTGGTACCCATATTTGAGAGATATATATTTACAGTCATTGAGCTTGTTTTTAATATTTAGTGCGAATAATCATTTTAAGTAATATTAGACAAAGATAATTGTTTCGCCTAGTGTGTCATCATTTGTTGAGCCTCAACAACCCCCCATTATTTTAAATTTTTGAATAAATAATAACGGGTACCTTTTAACTTTTTCGGTTTATTTTGATTTTACACTCTTTCTTGTTTACCTTTAAAATATATATATATATTCCACTTATTGGTTCAATAGAAATCTTATTTAAAACTTTGTAAATAAAAAATCACTAAAGAATAAAACGCAGCCTCAAGGTTTTCCTGGTGGACTAGTAACCAGTAATCAGGATTATCTACTTTCTTAAAATTTCACTTTAAATTTCTCGATCCTCGGTCGTCTGGTTTCTCAATTGGACCGGATCGGTTTCATCTTTGTTTTAGATATTATAATAACTTATCGATCCTCGGTGTTCTGATATCCTGATGGAATGGTGCCTCGGTTGTCCGGTTGGACCGGATTGGGGTTTTTTGTTTGTTCCAAAGTTTGTAATAAACTCTTGGTGGGGCGGTGACCCAGTTAAACCAGAAGAGGTTTTCTCCTTGCATGTGTTGTAGTATGTTTAAAATAATAACCTAGATCCCAGTGCTCTGGTTAGGAAGATAAGCATAAGATTAAGACATGATAACACAAAACAGTGATCATAATTAAATTGCCCTAGGCCTCATTCTTTTAAAGTTAAAATTTAAGACATTGCGGTGAATTGGTACCTAGTTATGGATGTTGCCTCGTGTTTTCAAAATCACTTAATTGTCTTTTCCTTGTTTAATAGCTCTGACATTGTGGTTACGGTAATTGAATGAATTTAATGAAGCATTGGTTAAAGAGTAAATATCTACTAAACAACCTGAATTCATGCATAGCATTACCCTTACTCTGCTAGCAATTCATACAACACCTTTTGGTATTATAGCCAACCTTAATTGCATAAGTTCAGGAGTCTTAAGAGCACAAAAATCATCCTGGTTATTCTACTTATTTTTAATCTATCAGTTTTCATCATCAATAAAACTAACAGAGTATATTTATTGTTTTTCAAACACTTTCCCTAAGTTTTCCATTTGCATGTATTCTTAACCACAAATATGTCTAGGAAAGGAAAAGCAAAACAACAGAAGGTTGAAGAAGAAGAGATTGAGAAAAAAACCCAATTCAACATTTTTCTCAGACACCTCTTTCAAGACAAGGGAAACCAACAACTTGGAGTGAAGCAAAATTTACAATTTCAACAAGGACGATGACTTTACAGAGAAGTATGAGTCTAATGATGATGACTTGGTCGACATAAAGAAGTCTCGTACTCATAAAGTAGTTTTCAAACTAGTGGTTCTTCCCTATTATGACATGGTACAGTGGATTATCTCTCACATTGATGCTTCTACATGTACTATTGTGAATTATTCTCATAAGATTGTTGGGTCATTCAAACCAGATAAAATTTCTAACATGTATAAACTAGATCCACCCACAATATGTTTAGATGACAATTTTATTAAGAGTTTCATTCAGAAGGAAGTTAAAGGGGAAGAAATTCAAATGGATGAATTAATCAGAGAATGGTGGCATGATCTCATTTCATTCAAAATTATAGGAAATAAGATATACCATGTTCCTCTAAATCTGAATGAACTTGCACAGATAAGATCTAGCTAGCAAAAGCCATACACAATTTGTAGAAAAATGAGAAGACGAGAGAAAAATTGGAGAGAAAAGAATAGAATTGTATTAATCGTATTCCACACTCAAAGAGTGAATAATTTGCAATAGATCTAGGCTACATGAGTAACCAATGTTCCATATTAGTGATCTGGAGAGATCTAAACACTCATTGACAGACATTTGGAGTGAACTGCCACCTAGTCCTAGTTAACTGATCCATGCAATCATCAGTTAATTGAGTCACAACTTCCACTAGTTTAACTAAATGTAATTGAGTGTAACTGACTCTAAATTGAAGAGGAACATCCTATTTTGTAGGGGAATATTCTCTAGAAATAATATTCTCATCTAAATAAGAATTCTCAACATTGGAATATCAAACTTAAGAAAATAATTCTAGATGAGTGTGTAATATCTCCAATAGTTCCAAGGTTAAAGAAAGCCCCCACGTTGATAGTTGTCATGATTTGTCGCCTTTATGGTGAAAAGGACTCTTCTAAGTTCAAATTGAGTTGGGTTCCCCTTATTCACCAAGTTCTCAAAGCATAAGTATTTAATCGGGCTCACATCCTCTCTGCCAACATCAAACTAGAGGTTAAAAAATATCAAGAAGAACCCCCAAGGTATTTTCTAGGATTCTTTATGTATGGTTATTTAACTGATGTTGTCTGTGTAGTCACACCTTTTCCTCTATTATCCTGTAATTGGCCCCCTTCTGAAGAGGTAGTTCACATACTTTGTTCTGAAATGTGGGCAATAAATTGTAAAACTTTCTTCTATGATATTTGCAAGTATTTCAGTGTTCCTCTACACCTTATTTTGAAAAATCAATCAGACCCCAAATTCATGCAAGCTTCCATCAACATGATAAGGAAATTGGTGATTATTTTATTAATGAGGAATTCTCATACATAAGAATTTATGGATGTGAAGGGGCTCCCCATTTTCTACCCAGATATGTTCCAGACATACTGGCTCTTAGAGAGATTGCATACCAAACTGTTAGTGTTGTCATTGTTGCCTCTTTGTCAAGGAGTTAGAAAAAAAAATAGTTATCCTTACCAATTTCACTAGGAATATTTTCTTTATTAAATGCAAAGCATGCTCAGAAAAAGGTGGATCAAATGTAAGGAATCTGGCTAGCCAAGGGGAATTTTTGAAAACATGACCTAGCAAAAATTTTCAAAAAACATTGCATTATGGTGAAAAATGTCAAGGAATACAATCATGAATAAGGTGCATTTGACATTATTTTTCAAAGAGATAAAAATTATCAGGAAGTGTTTCAATGAATTGATGAGCTGACAAGTAGTTCAAAAATACAATATTTCCTCGACTGTAAATTCAAGAGAAAAAAATATTTATTAAAGGAGAAGAATGAGAAACAAGGTATTGTACAAATAAATGTTGATGAAGAGGAGGATGAGAAACCTGAATCTCAAATAGTGCAGGGTCAAAATGCCTCTACATCTAACATGCATATAGAAAAACAAAATCAGTAGAACAAAGTAAGAGGTGAAGAGGAGAAGAACAAAGAAACAACACAAGCTTCGGAAAAAACTATTGTGGTAAATATGGAGGTCAATGACAACACTGGTACTGAAAATATTCAGTCAACAATTGTTCCTATTATTTCCACCATTGACACTACTCCAATCACTTCCATCCCTGTAAGATTAGTTCCAACATCTTTTGACTTTGATAATATTCAACCAATTCAAGACTGTTGACATTTGAATCCGTTAGGACCGAAATGGAAACCTCACGAGGATATGAATCTTCTTGCATTTTTATAGAGGTGGTACTCCTCTTTCACTTATGGTATTCTTAATAACTTCAAGATCAATAAATAATATAGGACTTTAATATAGTCCAATCTTGTATGCTCAAAGAAGGATTAAAATGCTAAAAAGTAAAAAGATTTATAAAAGAGCATTCCTGAGAAATGGACCAGGAATCTCACACATCCCACATTACAGAAAATAAACAAAATTTCCTCACATCCATCATAGTGAAAATAAAGATTTGTTATCAAATCAAAATAAAAGAAGATGGTTTGGACACATAAGAGAAATTTTATAGAGTAAATGTTTTTATAACTCAAAAGAATATTATGATACATCAATTTCAAGTACTTTATAATCAAAAATTAGAGTTATAAAATATATTCAAAATTGATCCTGAATTAGTTCTTTGGTATTTCTCAAAAATAATGAAGTATGTAACAATGCTTTGAAATTTAAAGGTGTTTGTCCAAAGGAATAGGATTGGGGCTCCCGCGGACCATAAAGAAAACATATGCAATAAGATAGAACGTAGAAGGAAGAAAGTGGGTGGACGTCGAACAACAGAATCTGGAAATAAGACAAAGAGAAATTTATCAGGATTCAGTTATACATTTCTATTCAAAGAAGAAGAATAACTGGATGAAAATTGATAAAGAAGGAAGCATGTGATCAGCATGGACTTACTATGATGATCTCTCTCTCTCTCTCTCTCTCTCTCTCTCTCTCTCTCTCTCTCTCTCTCTCTCATTTTCTTGATGTTGCTTCCTTTATAATCTTGTTGGTTGTGGCTTGATTACCAGTCATAACTACCTCTACTGGAATTTTGGAAATCTTGGAAATTGAATTATTCAACCATTATTGGATAAAGTCCCTCAATGGAGCAATGATTTCTTATTATTTTATATTAACATCAAACCATTCTTTTTTAATTTCCCTAAGATCAGTAGATAATTTTTGTAATATATTTTCAATGTATTCATTTTTATTTGTGTATACGACAAGCCAGTTGTCAATGTCATCATGTGAAAATTCCATCATATTATCAAATCTTTCAGCCGATGTCCTTTTAATTCTTCAATTTTCTCTTTGAAGTTTTATCGATTCATGAGAATATAATTTGAAATATATTTGGGGTCCGGGACTTCATTTTTACTTCTTGATAAGTCAGTCAATTGAGTTATTAAACCCTTTAATACATTATTTGTTTCCATCCAATAGGATTTCAATTGTTTGATGTGGCTCGAAGAAGGTAGATTTTCTTGTTTTCTCGTTTTCTCTGTCATTGCCGAAACTTTCATTGTAAACATCAAAACTCCATCATTGTAGAACCCTTCATCATTTTTCAAATTTGAGTTTAAATATTCCTTGGTATTTTCAATTCTTAAACCAACAGAATCAAAAGTATTTTCCATATCCCAGAGTTCTACAATTAATGGCATTGTTTTCTTAATATTTTGTTCAACTAAATGTCGAGTGGCAGTGATTAAACTGGAAATTCCTTTGACCCTCGACCTCAGTTCTGGGTTTTCTTGAAAACCTTTTCCAGGACGACTAATGGCAATGGGAGAAGCTAGAATAGGTGGAATGCTTTGCAGTGCTTATGATAGTTTCTACATCTTCATAACCTCTATCGGCTTCTCGATTACTAGGATTGTGGTTGTCATTTAAAAGTGAAGGGTTGATCCCAACTGAAAGAAAATGATTATAAAAAAGGTGATTCTAGTCAAAACCATTTATTTCATCTACGAATCATAGGTCATAATTCCCGAAATAAGCAGCATATTCGTCTATTTTGGAAATTCCCCGAAGAAGAATTTCACCAACTTTCCACGGGAGAGGTATCAACTGGTTTTTCCTTTTTTCAGATAAAGTATGGAACTGGAATTTAAATTGCCTGTCTATTTCAATGATGAATATCTTATCAGATATATAATAGGGAAGAAAAATAGGTTTTTAAATAGATCAGAAAACCATGATAACGTTATAACCTTCCATTTTCTTGAGAACTCCTTTCCCCTTTAGAAACGTTATTGCTTCCAATGATAGCCACGAAGCGTCTTCCCCAAATAAAAACTTCTTGAATTTAGATACAAAATCTGAACACACCTCATAAAAATGATGGTCGATACTCTGCCTCCATAGATCTTGGTACCACATGGTCAGAGGGTCCACCTTTATTTTAATTCTCCATGCAATGTTTAGACCCTCAAAAGTATGACAATATGTGAGAGAAAATATCAAATAAGATGACATATAAAACCTTTTATCAGACTTGAAATTAGTCAATTGTGCAGTGATTCCATTCGAGATTATCTTCACCCATTTGAAGATAGCATTTTCATGAACCACGAAATGCAATATATATATATATATAATGTCAATCAAGGAATTATCTATGTAGATTCCTTGCCAACAATTCGAGTAAATAACCAGGAAATTATAAGGATTCTTTAAATAAATTACGTAAATTATGGATATGTCCTCAGGCATTAATGCAGGGTCATGTGAATATTCTTGAATATGATTTATTCCATTATTCTTTCTTTTTAAGAAATTTTCATCTACCTCCCCTTTATATACTAGGTTCGGCTCTAGCAATTTCAACATTTCTCTAAATATTGAAGGCATCAACGAGATAGGAGAACTATTCTGCAATGCGATGACTCTTCTATTTTGAATAAGCTTATCGACGCACCAGGTGATGATATCATTTCATTCAAATACTTCTGGAACACATCTCGAGAGAACTATTCCTGAGGTCCACACTTTATTGTCTTCTCTATCCAACAATTTTGAGTAATAGCAGTAGGAGTGGGACCAATGATAATTTTGATCTTCCCTAGAAAAGAGGTCCAAAGTATCTCCACAAAACGATTGTTTTCTCATGGTTGTCTCAGTGAAGCTCACCAACTCTTCTTGTAATATTATTTTGCAGAGTAAAATGAACTTGAGATAGATTTACTTTTACGGAAACATTAACTCAAAATAACTATTAATAGCCTTTGTATTAGCATCATTAATTAATGGCCACTTCAACAATAAATTTGGTAGTTGGTTCCAAACGGATAACAATAAATATGGCATCGAACAATGTGAAGGGATAAGTAATGGCAGAGAAACGGGGTTGGTGATTAGTATGAAAAGGCAAATCCAAAATCCAAAAAATCCACAAGTCTGAAATTCTAAGTGCATGAAATGGATAAGTATTGGAAAGCATCGGGAGGACAGTAGAGAGAGTGGAAGTGCATCATGTAGGTCTACAAGTCCGAAAGGCCAAGGTGAAAAAATATTATAAGTGTTGGATGACTCATACATGGGTGAACGGATAAAATGCAAGTGCGAGAGTTTGTGAATCTGAAAGTCTGTGAACATGAAAATCGACTAAGTATGGTAGTACCAAGAAAGGGAAGAAAATGAAGCGAGAAAGAGAAAATGGGAAAAGTGAAAGTATAGAAGAGGGAAAAGAAGAGGTAATAAAAGAAGCAAGAAAATAGAAGAAGGGAGGGGGGGAAAGCACAAAAGGGGTTTAACAACTAGCTCCAACTGTGGGATAATAACCCCCTGTGGGTTGTCAAGAATCCAGAATCTCATGAATAGATGTTTTATCCTTTGGGAAAATGGAGTCGAAATAGTAAGGATGTACAGAATAAATGAAAAACTATGTACAAAGAGAAGAGATAATTTGAAGTGAAAAAAAAATTCAGGTGTCGCCCATTGACAGGAAACATTAACATTTTCCCCTCAATGTCTTTAAGAATATATGAATTAAAACCTAGGATTTTCTCAATAATGTAAGGCCTAATCCAGAGTGCTTCAAATTTTGTGTGCATTGACGCTTTCTCCTTATCTTTGTTCCAGAGTAACACCGGTTCACCTTTCTGAAAAAAATTTACTTTTGTGCTCTTATCGAAATATCTTTTGACATTTTGTTGCCTCTCATATGTTCTATGCAAAGATTCACTTCTTTCTTCTTCCAATATTAATAATTGATTTAATCTCTTTTTCATAGGAAGAATATCTTCAACATCCTCTATGTTAACTGCATAAGTCAAGGCATTTAGTTCAAGGTTGATTGGCATTTTTTCTTCCTTTCCATAAAGAAACATGTGAGACATTCCATTACTATCTTTCGGAGTCATTATGCTTGCCCAAAAAGCAACTGTCGATTTCAAATGCCAATTCTTGTAATTTTGATCAATAGTTTTCTTTAAAATCTGAATGAGTGTCCTATTGGTATATTTGGAAATACCATTCCCTTGTAGATAATTTTTTGAGGATTGTCCCTGGTGATGCCATACTCTCCACAAAATTTTGTAAATTTTGACTCGATGAAAATTGAGCCATTGTTAGTAATGAACTTTTCTAGAACACCAAATCTTGATAACATATTATCATTAAGGAATTTAATTAATTCATTAGAATCATCCATTTTCAATGTCATTTCCTCTTGCCATTTAGTAAAGTAGTATGTAGCAGTAAAAATATATACATGCCCCTTACTTGATTTTGGATTTATTGGTCCAATGATGTCCAATCTCGATTGGGAAAATGGTTATTCTACAGATATGGGTTGTAAATGTTAGAAATAATGGATGATCTCGTTTAACCATAGATAATATAGCAATATTGTCACCCAACTATAGGCCTAAGCCACACTCGAGAACCTTAACCTTGATAGATAATGATTCTGGAAGCAAACCAATAACCAACCAAGGATAATGTACCAAGCAAAGATAGCCAAGATTGATCAGAATTTCCAACCATAACTAATAGAAGGTATGAGCCTAAATCGAGAATATAGATTACAGTAGTTGTGGTTGTAGCTACTCCCCAGACTTGCACACTTGCCCAGTTTCTGCAGTGCACACTTCTTCGCTACTGAAATTTCGAGCTATGTGTGCAAAATGAGGTTTGGCTACTTGTATTTATATTGTTTTCCTGAGTTGTCTACGTCGACTTCTCATTCTGGAGGCTAAATACTTAATATTAAATATTTCTTTGAGATGACTTGTCTTCTAGGGTTAATTTTTTTTCTTTAGGGTTTCTTCTTGCTTCCCGGAATATTCTATTCTCATCAGGGTTACACGTGGAGGTAAATACCTCCCACATATACCATAATATCAACACTCCCTCCTAGCTAGGGAGGTCTTGAAGGCAATGGTCTTGAGCACAAACATATCATTCAACCGGTAGCATCATCATAGTTGTACAATCTATCTCATGATTAGATCACGAGAACCATTATCACTATCATCTGAAAGCATCAACTGCATCCTCTCTAGAAGCCATACTCCATCTGAGTAATTAGGAATGATGTTGAATAAGTCACTCACTCCACAGAGTGATACAAGGACCATTCTTCTAATCTTGACATACGTCCTAGAAGAATGATTGTTCCAATAGAGATAGAAGCTATGCCATGGACTACAAGACCATTCCTATAGGAATTTCAATCTAGGATTTTTTTCTAATCAAGTCATAGAGATCTGTCTCAACCTATATGCTTTAGAAAATATCGGTCCTAAACCATTTTCCTAATCGGGCCACAATTTGTGCCTTAGTAAAATACTAGTCCATTGCATGTCATCAAACTGTCAACCTGGATCATTCTCCATAGAGAGAATACATGTCCACCAGCAATCTATTCTATCTGGACCATTCTCTACCTAAAGAATGTATGTCCACAAGCACACTGACTATCCATATAGCTGGTAGTCATTTTCAACACTACTGATAATATACATGGCAATCAGAACAATGTCATTCAATAGAACACAATTGTGTCTATCCATAGTAGAACACAACTACAATCTGGTGGTACACTACCACACCAAGTAGCACACATCTACTTAATCAGTGATACATAGTCACAACTAGTGGAAAACATCCACCACAGTAGCATAAATCTATTGTCCAGAGACATACAGTCTCTATAGAAATCATATCATCTGATATCAACCTACACAGAAAAACAACATCATGATATAAACTGAGTCATCTAGGCCATTCTTCCACTCACATCTATGAGGTCTGGAAGAGCATTTTCCCTCATAAAGTAAAACATCAGACATGATCTATCTGGACTATTCTTCTCACGCATAGAAGAATAATTGTCCTTATTTCTGGACCTGGACCATTCACCTAACTGGGCCATTCCTCTGGTAGTAAACAAAGTGCAAAATGGAGAGAATTATATTTCCATAAGGAATGATTTTCAGAACCATTTCCTAAGGAAATGATTGTCCAGCACCAACCTCCAAACGGACCATTCTTCGAAACTTCTCACAACTGTGAACTTCGAAAGAATGACTACCCAGCAAGGTGAACCATTCTACTTAACCACTACTGAGAGTGACTTCCAAGAAGAAAAATTGTCCTAGACCATTCCCCCACACTTTATACAAGGGAAATCGTTGTCTATGGCACATCAGAAATCTATCGAACCACTTTCATTACGAAAATGATTGTTCGATATGGACCATTTTCTGAAATAGAAAATGCCTATCCATCAGAAATCTCAAACCACTTTCCGAACTGGAAAGGAATTGCTCATTCTGGACCACTTTTCGAACTGAAAAATGATTGTCCATAAATCAATAACACATCAGTGCTCCCTCCAAACCTGGGATTCATCTCTTCCCTTTTCAATAAGGAAGTTGTCTCCACGAGCTCCAACTTGTTTCTTGAGTACGCAAACTTTTTCATCTTGGACAGAGGCTTTACCAAAATATTTTATATCTGCTCATCTGTGGAGATATATTGGAGAATCACTTCTCCTTTTTAGACCTCATCACGGAGAATGTAATGCTTGATCTCAATGTACTTTGGTCTTTCTGGAACACTAGTTTTCTCTGGAGGCTTCATATAGCTCTGATCATTACAGTATATCATAGTTGGATTCATCTCTTTTGTTTCCTGCTAGCTCATAACATCGTGGCAAGGCTCAAACTAGAACATATCCAAGTGGCACTTCTCCTATCATCATGAGAGTTTGTCATGGATTAGCAATCCATCATCCTGGACTTCTGAGTAACCATTCTAATACAATATCTTTGTTATAGAAAGTTTTTCACCATGCTTCTATTGTGCATGAGAGGCTTTGCACCAAGTTGTTTGAATCCATACAAGATCTTATTCCATCTGCATACAAGGGTCTCTTTCTGGTATACCTCAAAACCTTGAGGTTGCTCTACATATTCTTCTTATTCAATTACTCTGTTGAGGAGAACATTCCTTACATTCATTTGATGTAAACTCCAACCCATGGATATTGTAGAAGATATAATGGCTTAGGTAGAGGTATGTCTAGTTTCTGGAACAAGCTATCATCGTAGTCTTCTCCCTCCATCTGGGAGAACCTCTAGTTTTGAATTTCGCAATGCTTCCATTCATAAGTCTTTCATACATTGTTCTTTATCACATCTTATATTTCTTCTACTTGATTGCTTCTGGTGGGTTCAAACCAATTTGGTAGTCTTATCATTCTCAATATAATGACTGGTTGTTCTAGATTTTCTTTCTCTCTTGGAATCTTCATGTTCTTCCTCATGTTTCTCTTTATCTCTTGGGTCCATGGAGTTTTCTATAGATTCCATGCCCTGAAGATTCCAACTTCTTCCTTTCATCATAGGATCATGGATGTGGATGGACAACTAGGGATACTTTAAGGCTTCTTTTCGAAGAACACTTCTTCTAAAGTCAAATTGAACACGTGCTACTTTTCATGGCTGCTACCATTAATGGGAACATGGATAGATACTTCATAATCCTCAATGGATAATATTATTTAGGATTATATCCCTCCTAATCCTTGCTTCATGCATGAATTCATGTTGTTCTTTTGGAATTATATAATCGGCTCCCTCCATCTAAGAGAGTCCATGCTTCCATCTGCATCCTTATTGCCTTCTGCAAAGTGTCGCAAGTCTTTTTCTAATTTCCTTTTGATTGTTGACTTCTTTTTGTTTTTACTTCTTCTAGTTTTCTTCAAGTTTGATTCTGATTGCGGCTTATCTTGCAGTTGTTACTTATATTAATAGCTTCCACATAAATTGTTACTAAGGATTGTCGATGTACTTCATCTTTTCATGTGTATTTCTTGACTTGTAGTCATTGTGATAGAAATCCTTATCTTGTTATTCTTCCATAGGTATTGTTTCTCTTTGAACATCTTATCTTCTGAGAAATAGATATGTACAGAAATTATGTAAACATGGTATGTACAAGAATTATGAAGAATATTGTTACCTTGTCTTAGAAGAAGAAGTTTGTTTTATCCTGCTTGGCCTTCTTTGAGGGTTCCCTTTATTCTGCAATTGATGCTTCATGTGTTTCCTTCCTTTTCTTTAACTTGGGACAATGATTCTTGTAGTGACCATATTTTTTATAGTTGAAGCATTGTATTTTTGACATATCTTTCTCTTGATTTGGTTTCTTCTTTGAGCCAAACTTCTTTTTATTTCTGAAATTCTTGAAACTTGTTGTGAGGGCTTGATCATTGTATTTATTTTGGGGTTTCTCTTTTGTACTAATCATTGATTCTTCTTGTGCACAGCAAGTCCAAAGCTCTTCAAATGTGGGATACTCCTTTCTTGTGTTCATGCTTGCGACAAATGCATCCTATGTCTTGGGAAGACCATTGAGTACTATATTTTCCAATTCCTTTTTTGAAATGATTTCTTCAATAGCTTGTATTTGATCTCTTAACTGAGAGATTCTCACAAAGTATGATGTTATGCTTTCATCATCATTCATTTTCATGTCACGAAGCTCATTCTTCAGACTCGTTACTTGTCCAATGTTTCTGACTAAGAAAAGGTTAGTTAGGGCATCGTACATCTTCTTAGATGAGTCAATATGGAATATGTGGGGTATCAAGTGGTATTTTATGGAGTCCACTATGATACTCATGGCATTGATGTCATTGTCTTTGAAATTCTCCATAATTGCAGCGTTTTGAGGTTCTTTCTCTTTTCCTTCTTCGAACTGTGGTTCCACAATCTTGCTTGCATGATATCGAGCACTTTATTCTTGGCAAGGATGAGGTCAATCCTTGTCTTCCATGCTCTGAAGTTAGAAGCCCCTTCTAACTTGTTTTTTGACTTCATAGAGTAAGTCACAATTCCTTTGAATTGGTCAACCCTTGACTTTGACCAAGAACTCAAACTTGACGTCTTATCTTGCTGAGAGTACCAGGAGATGTGCTAGGCTAGGGCACACTAGGATATCCATAAATTAGGTAAATATCTTCACTTAAGGTGCCTCAATAAGAGGGTTAGGGTTTCGTTGTTGTAGCAAAAATGGACTGCAACTGCAACTGTGACTGAGAAAATCCTCCCAATCTATCTTCCAGTGGTTAGACTATCTGAAGATAGTGTGGGCCCATAAACTATTAGAAATAATGGGTGTTCTCGTTTAATCATAAACAATATTGCAATATTGTCACCCAACCATAGGCCGAATCCACTCCCGAGCACCTTAACCTTGACAGAGAATGATTTTAGAAGAAAACCAATAGCCAACCAAGGCTAATGTACCAAGAAAAGATAACCAAGATTGATCATAAAGTCCAACCATAACCAATATAAGGTCTAAGCCTGAGTCGAGAACACATATTACATTAGTTGCAGTTGTAGCTACTCCCCAGACTTACGCACTTTCCCAGTTTCTGCAGGGCGCACTTCTTCACTGCTGAAATTTTTAGTTGTGTGTGAAAAATGAGGTCTGGATACTTGTATTTATACTATTTTCTTGAGATTTCTGGAACGACTTCTCATTATGGAGGATAAATACTTAATATTAAATATTTCCTTGAGTCGCCTTGTCTTCTAGGGTTAAGTTTAATGCTTTAGGGTTTCTTCTTGCTTCCCGAAATATTCTATTCTCACCAGGGTTACACATGGAGGTATCCCGTGGCTACCATAATATCAACAGTAAAGGCATTACGGACCTTCTCATCTTCCCTGAAAATTTTTGACAAGGGATACATTTTCTCAGCATAGCATATGAGTCCCTGAAAACTTATGGCCAATAAAATCTAGCTCTTGTTATTTTATGCGTTGTAACAATAGGTGAAAAATGCCCCCCGCATATTCCTTCATGAAATTATTGTATTAATTCTTGAGCTCTCTTTTCATCAACACACCTTAATAGCATTCCATCATAATTCTTTCTAAATAAGATTCCAGCAATCAACACATATTTATTTGATTTCATTTTTAATTCCCTTCTTTCCTTTGGATTCATGGCGACAGGGAATTGTATGAAACACAATATCTTTGTACCATTTAGAGATAGATATAGGTTTTCCAATCGAAACCGAAACTACTCCATTCAAAGAATAACCATTTTCAATGAACTTGCACAATCCTTTCCCTTTAACTACTTTTAGAGGCTTAATTTCAATGTCATACTCTTGAATTTTCGCCATCCAATTTGCCCATTTCCCTTTTCTCAATTGTTGGTTTAAAAGCATCTTAACAGGAGAGGATGGAACATTTGCAATGACATGAGAATTTAATATGTAGGTCTGAAAGTGTGATACTGCCTTTACAAGAGATAGGCCTTGTTTCTCCAATTCTGAATATCTTAATTCATAATCATGAAGGTTCTTGTTCATGAGACTTATTGGTATCTCTTCACCCTTGGCATTTCTTTGAGTAATAATAGATGCCACAACAGTTTATGTTGCAAATGAATACATGATGAATATCTTTTAAAATATGGACTAATGAGGACTGGGGCCATAGTGATTTTCCTTTTGATGTTACTAAAGGATTCCTATGTATCTGGATTCCATTTGAACCTTTGATCCTTTTTCAACAATAAATTGATCGGTTTTACAATGCTTGCGTAATCAGGAACAAATCTCCACACAAAATTGATTTTTCCAAAAAAATGACTGGACTCCTTTCTTAGATGATGGAGGGTTGAGTTCATTAACAGATCTAACCCTCTCTGGTTCAATATAAATTCCCTCTTTGCACACAATATGACCCAATAACTTTCATTCAGTCACAGCAAACAAACAGTGACTTGTTTGGATTCAAAGAGACTCCATATAATCTACATCTTTCAAATACTTTCCTCAAATTATGAATGTGCTCATTTCTTGTGTTTGAGTGGACCCTCAAATCATCTTGGTAGTCCACCATGAATATCCCTATTAAACCTTCAAATGTGTGGCCCATATCTCTCTGAAACGTAGCTCGAACATTCTTTAACCCAAATGGCATCTGAACATATGCATAAGTTTCTCAAGGCATTATGAAAGTCGTCTTTGATTTGTCTTCCTCTGCACCCAAAACTTGATTATATCCAGAAAAACCATCTAACATGGACATACACGTATATCCAATGACTTTTTGAAGAAGAAATTCCATGTTAGGCATAGGATAATTATCGTTTACACTTTATTTGTTTATATCCTTGAAATCCACACACATTCAAATCTCCTCGGTCTTTTTTCTCACAACCAACAGTTTTGAAAGCAAGTGAGGATCCCTGATGGGATATATTATTCCATCTTTATTCATTTTTTCCAACTCAATATTCACCAATGGTTTCAACTTTGGATTCAACATCTTTATTTTCTTCTTGACATGTTTTGCTCCTTCTCTTAATGGGATGATATGCTGAAAATTTGTTTTATCGTATGTCTTTAAGTCATCAAGATATTCTTTAAATAGGGAGACATATTGATAAACTTATTTGGATGTAAAATAAAATATCAAGATAATGTACTTTAAATAGGGAGACATATTGATAAATTTCTTCGGATGTGCAATAAAATCACAAGTTAATGTACTTTGGGGAACTATCAGTCCCAATATTGACTTTTCTCGTTTCTTGAACTTTTCGGATTGATACTTCTTCTAGGATATTTTTGGCATGATCATCTCTTGTGACAAGAGATTCAGACTGCACACAATTCTTCGGAATAGAGGTAATGTCATTATCTTCATCCTCAATTTCATTTACTAGAAAATCCTCTAGGTCTTCATCATTTTCAAACACTTGAAGATACTCCTAATTATCAGGTACCGAAGGTTGAAATACTCTTTTTACATGAAAATACATTTCACTATGGATATCATATGGGTTCGACAGCAAATCCGCTAATTCTAATGAATCTTCCTTCTGGTTTTAATCCGTTGGAATGAAAGAAATATTAAATGAACAGAATGCCTCCATCAATTCATTTACTCTTTTGAAATATAATTTAAGCCTTTCCTTCTTAATCTTATATTTCTGAGTGACTTGATTTATTATCACCTTGGAGTCGTCGGTCACAATAAAATTTTCAATCTTCATTTCCCATGAAAGGGTCACTCCTTGAATCAAAGCCTCATATTTTTCTTCATTATTCGTGCAAGAAAAATCAAGTCTAATGGCATGTGGGTGTACAATTTTTTCGGGACTTTTAAGAACAATTCCAACTCCACTCCCTGAGCTTGAACAAGCTCCATTGAATGACATCCTCCAGTAGCTCGTAAAATAATTATATTCATTTTTTAAATCATCAGTTTGTTCCATATTCAGGATGGCTTAGTTTCTTAGACCTCATCTATATAATCTTGCATCAACCCATTATCCTTCTTTTTGAAAGAAAATAGTCTCCTAGGTTCACGAGGAACCTTAATCATTTCTCTATCTTTATCTGGAAACATCATGCAGCTTCCATCATTCATTATATATCCTCTGATCATGGATGAATATTCTATTCTTAGGACAAATCCGTAAGCAGGAGGAAGATCAACCACCACAATATTGAAAACTATAATAATATGAGGAGCGGCAGTAATCCAGGCATAAAAATCTTTAATTTCTCCATAAGTTGGCACCTGCCTAGAATCAATAACGTAAATTCTTTCACTTGTTTCACAGTATCTGGTGTAGCTCGTGCCAAGCACCTCCAGTAGTGCCAAAGGCATGATATTTTTTGTCACGCTAGTATCAACTAAACAATTATGAAGTGTAACCTCATGGTTTTCTATCAAAATATAGAAGGGTGGGACTTTTCCTCTCAACTTTACTACTGATGTATTTTGATTTTTCTTTGGGTTTGTGATAAGTGCTTCAATTCTTCCCGTTGGCTTTTCCAATAACTTCAAAATGTTTTCCCTCTGTTGAGGAATATTTACCACTTCTATGAAAGAAATAGTAATCCTCAACTTACTTAGATCGTCAATAACATTATATATCATCTGAAGGGGGTTTAGCATCTGATGTTGCTTCTTAGCTCCAATATTACTTATCACACTTTTGTTACTCTCTTTCTGATTCTCTTTCTCTTTATATTTTTCTTTGTTTTTTTTCAGAATTATCTTTACTTTTGGACTTATTTATAAATGCCCATGTTTGGGAAACATTTTCTTGTGAGATAGGATCATCTTAACCTTATTCAAATATATACATGGATGTCTTGCACCCATCCGTCTATACAGGTTCAAAAATTTATTTTGGTAAATAATCATTTTCTGGTTCAGCTATCTATTCATTATATGGTTCATCAAGAACCACTACATTTGGAATTGGTTGTCTGGGGACCCTCTGTTTTTGTTGATTATTGGCATTTTCAAACCTCACTATTTTCTCTTGAGGAGGGTTCCTTCTTTGTTCTAGGACCAACACCCTTGGATTGGGTATCTAATTATCATTCCTTCTCAATCTTGTTATTTCATTTTGCATTTGTCTAATGGTTTTATTCATTTGTGCAATCTCGGTCCTTTGCTTAGTCTCATGGGCTGCAACAAGGTCTATTTCCATATCCGTTACAGTTCCCTTGAAAAATCCTCCACCAGTGGTTTGATTTTAACTTGGTCACGACCTTTTCTCTTCCTTCCTTTTCAAACTAGATGGTCCTTGACCATCAATATTTAGATTACCCATTTGCCTTTGTACTTTTCCTAGAATAATGCTAGGGTCAGCGACCATTTCAATCATGATTTCCTCCATTTCCATAGCTTTGATCATTTCTTCTTATAGATTATCAATTTGGGCAGCTCTAATAGAAACCTTCACATTTGTTGGCATGGAATTCTTATAACAACCAAGTATCACTAGATCATTAGGCCTTTTATCTTCAAGAATATTGTTCAAATTTTTATTGAATTTGAGATTAAAGTCTCTTATCCTTTCATTTTTTCTTTAGACAAATCTGAGTAAAATTAGTGAGAATAGTGTGATACATGACTGGGGGAGTGAACATATTCATGAACATGGCTTTGAGATCATCAAATGAGCCAATCGATCTAGTGGGAAATGTCATGTACCATTCATAAGCTTACCCTGATAAGGTTTGGAGAGACGGCCTTACCATCACATCATCATGTTCAATGAGATGAAAATCACAAACATCCATAAACAAATCAATATGTATTTTAGCATTGATTGTTCCATCTATGAAAAATTTCTTCAAAGTGCCTTTGGGAAGAACAAGGAGTTCATGTTGTTCACCGCGTAGGTCGAGAGGGGAATCTCTAATTCTTCTTAGATTTCTGAATCTTCGCCTTTCCTCGTGTCTTCTTTCTTCCCACCTTTATTCATTTCTTTCTTCTCGTCTTTCTTCATGTGTTTCTTCGTGTCTTCTTCTCTTTCAGCTATGTCTGGAAGCTTCTTCTTTTCGTTAAGAGTATGTCTTTCAGTTTCTAAGGTATGCAGTTGCTTTCTTTTTCTTCTAGTGATTGGTGTTGATCTTATGGTAGTTGTGGGAGGTATTAACCTCAACGTGTAACCTTTGACGAGATTAGAATATTCTGGAAAGATAGAGAAACCCTAAATGGTTGGATAAGAACCCTAGAAGACAATTCGGATCAAGAGAAAATCTAATATTAAGTTATTATCCTCTAGGAAGAGAATTCGACCCAGTTAGGTGACTTGAAGCAATATAAATAGAGGGTGCTTGAGCTCATTTGGACTAACTCACTCTCACGACTTCATAAGGACTATTGATGTGCATGAATGGAGGAGAGTTGCAGTTGTTGCAATGGTGACTTGGTATTTGGCTTATGGTTTTGGTTTATCTTCTTAGTGCACTAGCTTTAGAGAGAGGTATGCTATCTTGGTTGGATATTTGTTCTAGTGTTTGCTTTCGAAAATGTTCTAGCTGTCAAGGTTAAGGTGCTCAGCGGTGGCCTTTGTGTCTATGGATGGGTGACAATATGTGATATTGTTTATGGTGAAAACAAGCACACCTATTATTTTACCAAGTTATGGGCCCACACTATCTTCGGACAGTCTAACCACTGGAAGGTAGATTGGGAGGTTATTTTCTCATTGCAGTTACAGTTGCAGACGTATTTTTGTTGCAGCAATGAAACCCTAACCCTTTTGTTGAGGCTAAGTGAAGATATTTACCTAATTCTTGGATAGCCTAGTGTTCCCTAGCCTAGAGCACCCCTTGGTACTCTCAGCAAGCCAATGCGTCAAGTTTGATTTTTTCGTCAAAGTCAAAAGCTGACCAATTAAAATTCAAAGTCAATGCAACCATGACTTACTCTATGAAGTCAGAAAACAAGTTAGAAGGGGCTTCAAACTTCATAGCATGGAAGACAAGGATTGACCTCATCTTTTCCAACAATAAAGTTATAGATATCATGAAAGGAAATATCATGGAACCACAGTTTGAAGCAGGAAAAGAGAAGGAACCTCAAAACATTGCAGCACTAGAGAAGTTCAAGGATAATGTCATTAATTTTATGAGTATCATAGTGGACTTTGTAAAGGATCACTTGATACTCTAAATTTATTATATTGACTCATCCAAGAAGATGTGTGATTCCCTAACTAACATTTTCTCGGTCAGAAATATTGGACAAGTGATGAGTCTGAAGAATGAACTCCGTGACACAAATATGAAGAAGGATGACACCATAGCTTGATACTTTTTGAATATTTCTCAATTGAGAGGTCAATTACAAGCTATTGGAGAAGCCATCCCAAAAAACGAAGTTGTGAGCATAGCACTCAATGGTCTCTCTATATCATGGGATGCATTTGTTTCAAGCATGAATACAAGGAAGGATTTCCCAACATTAGAAGAACTTTGGACCTAGTGTGCACAAGAAGAACAAGGTTAAACTCCAACGGAAGACCTCAGAAGGAAGAAGATGCTCAAGCCTTTGCAAAAAAGTTCAAAAGACATGGAGGTAAGAAAATATATGATTCAAGAAAGAATTTCAAGAGAGATATGTCAAAGGTACAATTATTTGAATGCCATGATTATGGCCACTACAAAAGGAATTGTCCTAAACTAAAAAAAGAAGATAAAAGAGAGACATCACACATCATCTCCCAATCATGAAGAACCTTCAAAGAAGGAAAAACATGATGAAACAAATTTATTTTATTATTCAGATCTTACTGGAACCATTGAATATGACATGTGGTTGATCGATAGTGGAGCTCTAAGGAATATGACAGAGGACCGTAAGAATTTCTCAAGCATGAAGGAAAAGGAGACACCTCATAAAGTAGAGATTAGAGACAAGAACTCTTATGCAGTCAAGGGAATTGGACAAGCTACTATAAAAATGGAATCAGGTAAATCTATCCATCTTAGTAATGTTTTATATGTTGTTGGTTTGAAAAAGAATCTAGTATCTATTTATTGTTTGGAAGAGAAAGGAGATAGAGTAGCTTTCATAGATGGAAAGGTTCTTGTATGGTATAAATATTCAAAAATAGAAGATGCTAGAGTCATTGTAATTCGTGAAGGAAGATTGTATAAACTCCTAGGTCTGAATACTCAAGCTCTTATACATGATGAAATCAACCCTAGTGATTTATGGCACAGAAGGTATGCTCAAATTTATTATGAATCATTGCCATCTCTAAAACAGATGGTTGTAGGCATACTAGAATTACAATATGTGCATGAAGGCATTTGCATAGGATGTGCACTTGGGAAGAATATTATGAAACCATTTCCAAGCAGTGAGAATAGATCCAAAGATATATTAGACCTAATACATTCAAATGTATGTGGTCTTATTCCAGTAAAGTCTCTAGGAGGATTTCTTTACTATGTGACGTTTATAGATGACTTCTCAAGAAAGACATGGTTGTATTTGTTAAAGACTAAGGATTAAGTTTTTAGCAAATCCCAAGAATTCAAGGCTGAAGTAGAGAACCTAGCAGGTAATAAGATCAAGATAATAAGATCTGATAATGGAGGATAATACACCTCCAAGGAGCTCATTTCCTTTTGTAAAGAAGTTGTGATTAGGAGGGAGTTCATTGTCCCTCACAATACTCAACGGAATGGTGTGGCTGAAAGAAAGAATAGAAATATTGAAGAATCAGTCAAGATAATGATGAATGACCAAAATTTATCTATGTTCCTATGGGGAGAGGAAGTTATGACATATGTTTACGTTCAAAACAGAAGTCCACATCGCATATTGAAGAACATGACTCCAGAAGAAGCCTTCTCCAGAAAGAATCCAAGTTTTGAACACTTGAGAATATTTGGATGCCCTGTCTATATTCATGTTCCAAAGGACAAGAGAAAGAAATTGGAACCTTCAGAAAAGAAAGGTATATTCATTGGATATGGTGAACCATCAAAAGCATATAGAATCTATGTTCCAGGTCAACAGAAGTTTGAAATTAGCATAGACATAAATTTTGATGAAAGTATTGCATTTAAGAAAACTATAGAAGACTCCATAGATTCCAACGAAGAAGAGGAACATGAAGACACCAAAGAAGAACACCCCAGTGAAGAACCACAACCACAACATGAACATGTGGAACCAATTATTGCACCTAAGACTAGAAAGAGACCAGCATGGCTTGAATCCACCTTGCAAGAAGTAGAAAAGCATAAATCTCCTAATGGAACCTTCATAAAAAGTAAGAAACCCAAAAGGTTCCCCAGTTATGCAGCGCTCATGACAAGTACTATCAATGCAGAACCTTCCACCTTTGAGGAAGAAATCACACAGAAAGAATGGAAGGAGGCCATGATGGAGGAATACCAATCTAATATGAAAAATGATGTATGGGAAGTTGTACCTGGACCTAAAGAGAAGTATGTAGTCAATTCAAAGTGGGTTTATAATATAAAGCGTGTGGTAGATGGAAGTATTGACAAATACAAGGTGAGATTTTTGCTAGATGATTTTCTCGGCATGAGGGAGAATATTATGATGAGACATTTGCTCTGGTTTCCGATATACATATATTAAATCCATCATATCTCTAGCAGCATCAATGGGTTGAAGTTTACATCATATGGATGTAAAGACCGCCTTTCTCAATGGAGTGATAGAGGAAGAAGTATGCATAGAGAAACCTCAAGGTTTTTAGGTACACCCAAGAGAAACCCATGTATGCAGATTGAAGAAGGCCTTGTATAGACTCAAGCAAACTTCAAGATCTTGGTATGCATGTATTGATAACTACTTGACAAGAGTTGGATTTTCCAAGAGTCATGTCGATCCAAATATCTATTACAAAGTTGTCAATAATGCACCTGTGATTCTATTGTTATATGTTGATGATTTGTTCCTAAAAGGTGTAGAGCCTCTCATTATTCAGTGTAAGAAGGAGCTAGCCACTGAATTTGATGTGAAGGATCCTAGTCTCATGCACTACTACTTGGGATTAGAAGTATGGTAGAAGTGTGGTGAAGCCTTCCTAGGACAAGGGAAGTATGTTGTAAATATCCTTCAGAAGTTTGGGATGATGGATTGCAAATCCATGGCAACTCCCATGGTAACAGATTTGAGGAGATTGAGAGACTTTGATTCTGATCCAGTAGAATCATCCTTGTACCAGAATTTGATTGGCTCCTTGATGTATTTGGTGAATACTAGGTCGTACATTTGATTTTTTGTGAACATGATGAGCCAGTTCCAGTTGGAACCTAGACAAAATCATTGGATAGTTGCAAATCATATCTTGAGATATCTTTGTGAGACGATAACTTGTGGTTTGAGATATGCCTCAAGCAGCGATGTACAGTTGCATGAATTTACTGATTTAGATTGGGTAGGGAGTGTAGATGACAGAAAGAGTATTTATGGTATGTGTTTCAGTTTGGGATCCGATATGATAGCATGGCCTAGCATAAAACAAAATTATGTTTCACTCGGCACTGCAGAAGCAGAGTATATTGCAACTTGTGATGCTTGTACGGAAGCAATGTGGCTCAGTAAGTTGGTTTCTGGATATTTGATCAGGTGTTGGATTCGACCGTAATATATTGTGATAAACAAAGCTGTGTGAATCTCTCAAAGAACTCGGTGTTCCATGACAGGTTGAAGCACATTGAGATCAAGTATTATTTTCTTCGTGATAAAGTCCAAAGGGGAGAAGTGGTTCTCTCGTATATCTCCACTGATGAGAAGATTGCAGATATTTTGACTAAACCTATGTCCAAGATAAAGTTTGTATACTTGAGGGACAAGTTGGGGCTCATGGATATTGCTCCCTTGGTTGAAAGGCAGGAGATGACTTCCTCGGTTGAGAGGGAGCTATGATATGTGGCATCATGAATTTTCGATGAGTTGTGGATCTATATCATGCTAGTACAACTTAGAGATGGTCATACAACTTAGATATGATGTTTTCATCATGCTAGATATGATCATGCTAGTACATATCAAATATGATACAGATGGTTGGATTTGTGGAGGATATAGTGGCCTGAGGATCATTGTGCTAGTACAGCTTAGATGTGGACATACATCTTAGATATGTTGTATTGACATCATGCTAGTTATGTTCATGCTAGTACAACTTAGAGACGATGTTGGTGAGCCACATCATGCTAGATATGGCCATGCGAGTACATCTTAGAGGTGACATACAGCTTAGATATGAAGCATTGGCATCATGCTAGATATGTCATGCTAGTACGGCTTAGAGATGACCATACAACTTAGAGATGATGCCAAGGGATCGTGTCATGCTAGATATGATCATGCGAGTACAGCTTATATGTGGCATGCATCTTAGATATGATGCATTGGAATCATGCTAGATATGTCATGCTAGTACGGCTTAGAGATGATCATACATCTTAGAGGTGACACAGTGAGGCATTGATCTACATCATGCGAGTACATCTTAGAGGTGGCATATTGCTTAGATATGATGCATTGGCATCATGCTAGATATGTCATGCAAGTACGGCTTAGAGATGATGATACTCCAGATCACGCCAGTACATCTTATATATGATGCATTTTCATCATGATAGTATGTCTTAGAGGTGATGAAGTTGATGACATTGTTGTTGTAGGTTGATATAAGAAGATATGATTTGATTTTTGTGGAGATTGTATGTCTCTGGAAAGTAGTTGTATGCTATTGTGGTGGATGTGCTCCACTGGAAGTGACTCTGTGTCACCGGTTAGTAGTTGTGTTCTACTAGGAGTGGTTGTATACCACTGGATAGTAGTTGTGTACTATTGTGGATAAACAAAGTTGTTTTCTCTTGGATGGCATTGTTTTGATTGACATGGATACTACCACTAGTGTTGGAGATGATTTCCATCTAGATGGATAGTGATGATGTTGCTCATGATTTCATTTGTGATCATGAGATAGCATGTGTGGCTATGATGATGCTACCATCAGAATGGTTTGTTTTTTCTCAAGACCATTACCGATTATACCTCCCTAGTTATGAGGGAATGTTGATGTTACAGTAGTTACGGGAGGTATTAGCCTCCACGTGTAACCTTTGATGAGATTACAATATTCTGGAAATCTAGAGAAACCCTAAATGGTTGGATAAAAACCCTAGAAAACAAGTCAGCTCAAGAGAAAATCTAATATTAAGTTATTAGCCTCCAGGAAGAGAAGTCAGCCCAGTTAGGTGAATTGAAGCACTATAAATAGAGGGTGCTTCAGCTCATTTGGACTCACTCACTCTCATGACTTCATAAGGAATAAGGACTAGTGGTGTGCATGACTGAATGAGATATGCAGTGGTGACTTGGTCTTTGGCTTATGGTTTTGGTTTCTCTGCTTGGTTCACTAGGATTGGAGAGAGGTGCGCTATCTTGGTTGGCTATTTGTTCTAGTGTGTGATTCCATAATTATTCTAGTTGTCAAGGTTAAGGTGCTCTGGGGTAGCCTTTGTGCCTATGGATGGGTGAAAATATGTGATCTTGTCTATGGTGAAAATGATCACACCTATTATTTTAACAATTGGTCCTTTGTATTTGTCTAGCTTCAATTCTGGACTTGTTCTTGCGCTTTTCGAGCTCATCTCTTGTTTCTTCGGTCTTGTCTTTTTTCTCTCCTTTG
>ML793138.1:182941-206627 GCA_009831015.1 Picea engelmannii
ATTCTGCAACTAATTTGTCTTTCTGCATGTTTTTTTTAATATAAACGCAATATATATAAAAATTTATATATATATATAATAGACGCTTCATGGACGCTTCGCTTCCTAGGATTTTTTGAAAATGACGCTCCCGACGCTTTGCTTCCTAAAAACGCACCCGCTTCGCTTCGTGCTCTGGTAACATTGTCGAAGAATATCTCTTTCTTCTTCTTGAACTAGTGTTTTCCAAGACCTCTCTAATTCTTCTCTAGTTTCGGTTGTTGTTATTGCAAGATTATATAACTGATGAAGAATACTTCGTCGATTATTTAATCAAATTTCTAACTGGGGATGGTTAGCCTAAGGCAAATTCATGTAATTCTAGAATGTAAAACCATATCTAAATCTTCAATTCATTCCCCAGTATGGTCGCCAAAAATGTCAACGCTTGAATTTGTCAGGACCAAAACGACAACCTCACGAGAATATGAATCCTCCTACATTTTTATAGAGGTGATACTCCTATTTGGCTTATGATATTCTTAATAAATTCAAGATCAAAAAATAATATAGGACCTTAAGATAGTCTAATCTTTTATGCTCAAAAAAAGATTAAAATTCTAAAAATTAAAATGATTTATAAAAGAGCATTCCTAAAAAATGGACCAGCAATTTCACACATCACACATTACAGATAATAAACAAAATTTTCTCACATCCATCATAGTGAAAAGAAAGATTTCCGATCACATCAAAATAAAAGAAGATGGTTTGGATGCATAAGAGAAATTTTATAGAGTTAATGTTTGTATAGCTCAAAAGAAGATTATGATAGATCAATTTCAAATACTTTATACTCAAAACTCAGAGTTATAAAATACATTCAAAACTTATCCTAAATTAGTTCTCTGGGATTTCTCAAAAACAATAAATTCTATTACAATGCTTTGAAATTTAAAGGTGTTTGTCCAAAGGACTGGGATTCGGACTCTTGGAGAGCATAAAGAAAACATATACAAGAAGATAGAACATAGAAAGAAGAAAGTGAGTGGATGTCGAACAGCAGAATCTGAAAAGAAGACAAAGAGAAAGTTATCAGGATTCGTTTATACCTTTCTATTCAAAGAAGAAGAATAACTGGATGAAAACTGATAAAGAAATAAGCATGTGATCATCATGGACTTAATTATATGATGATATATATCTCTCTTTCATTTGCTTGTTGTTGCTTCCTTTATACTCTTGTTGGTTGCGGTTTGATTATCGGTCATAACTACCTCTATTGGAATTTTGGAAATCTCAGCGATTGAGTTATTCAACCATTCTTGGATAAATTCCCTCAATGGAGAAACAGTTACTTCTTGTTTTATCTTAACATCTAACAATTCCTTTTCAATTTCCCTAAGATCAATAGATAAATTTTGTAATATATTTTCAATGTCTTCATTTTTATTTGTGTATTCAACAAGCAAGTTGTCAATGTCATCATGTGTAAATTCCATGTAATATCCCCAAGGATGAGCTCCAGTTGTATTTATAAATTGTAAACATGTTTTGTAGGCTGGTGAGTCGAGTGTTGATAAGTTGGTGGGCTTATGTGTTTATTAGGCCAGAGAGCCTAACTATTAAAGGCCAAGAGCCTGATTTTGTATATGTAACTATGCAGATCATTAATAAAAATATAAGCATTGCTATGTGCAAACCGACCACGAAGAAAGAGTGATGGGGGACTAAGCTTCCACAAGGTTGGGTAAGGGAGGAGGCTAAGTGTGTGGGCCTAGGGGCTAAGCTAGGGGGCTTACCTCTAAAGAGGATAATAATTTATTAATATTTCCTAAAGGCTAAGGTGGACAATTGACCAAGTGTTGTCCTAAGTTATTTGAAAAGGAATGTGTGCAAAAAGAAACGCATACAGCTCCAGGAAGACAAGTTTCGACCTGGGCGCATGTAGTTAAAATATGAAGCTTCAACTATGTTGGGGGTTCGCGGGTCATTCTTCCATCCTCCACCTAAGTTCTCCCACCATTCTTCCATCCGGAGCCTAAACCCGAAACCTCCATGATCAACCTCTGCGTTGATTCCTTCTACTCACCCTGAAACCCATGGACTGAGTCGTGTTTCCTGTGAAGTCTGAGCACCCTGTAAATGCCTGAGTCGTGCTGTGTCTTAGTGTGGACTGTTGTCGTTTGTGGATGTCTATACCCAATTTCCTATTGTTGTTGTCACTTGTGAGTTAACCGAATGTTATTTTTGTTGTTGTTATCTTTACCTTGCGGGAATTAAGTGGAAACTGGTTGAAAAAGCGGGTTGTCAAGCTCGCGGTTGAAGAGGCAGGTTGTCAAGCATGTGAGAAGCTCTCTCTAAAAGAGAGAGTTTGCTAGAAAGTGGTTTTCTCCCGGAGAGAGTTCAGCACCAGCTACGGAGCTCTGAGAATTCTTGATCCGAGCTGTTGTCAAGACCCTGAGAGGGAGGTGAAGCAACCGATGCACTATGTGACAGTGAAGGTGTATACTCACGGGTGGAATAGGAATGTGGGGAATGAGAGACTGTGAGTAGTGGGCATAAGAAGGCTCTTGGAGAAAGAGTTGTTGGGAAGTGGTTTTGTTCCAAAGAGAGTCCAGCACCAGCTACGGAGTTCGGATAGTTCTTGATTTGTCCTGTTACCGAGACCCTGAGAGGGAGATGAAGCAGTCGATGGACTGTGTGACAGTGAAGGTGTATACTCCCGGGTGGAACATGCATGTGGGGAATGAGAGTCCGTGAGTAGTGGAAGTAAGAAGGCTCCTGGAGAGAATCCTTCTGGTTGCACTGTGAAGTTTTCCTGTAACCTCAGCCTAGTCTAGGATTCCCTTGCCCTGGGTGGAGCCTAGTCCCAACTCGGGGGTGACCCACTGCTAAGCGTGATGAGCAGCATGGTCTATGCCGGAGAGATTAGTGGAAGGTCTACACGTAGTTGGTGGTTTTACTCCAGTTGAAAAGATAAGTATCATTTATATGCTTAATTATGTATTTTATGCATGTTTTGTGATGCTTGAATGTTATCATGTATTATGTTGTGTATATGAATTACTATCTATTACATTTGAATCTGTATGGTAGCAGTAACTCTATTTTATGTGTTTTATTTCGATTAAAATGCATGTCATATATCTATGTATGTATGTATTTCTGTGTGGTAGCATTGCTCGGTCTCTAGAAGGCCGAGCATGTTACAAATTGGTATCAGAGCCAAGGTTTCAACTCTGAGCCTAGATGGGTCAGATAAGTGGTCTTTGGACCCAAGGTTTCGAGTGGAAATCATGTCTGGAGGGAATAATTTCGGAACTCAGAACCTTTCTGAGTCCAAGAAGTTACCTTGACCGTGTTATGAAGCTCAGGAGGAGTAGCAATATCATAAAACCACAACAGAAGTGGTATTGGGCCGCAGAGTAATGTGGGTCATAGGATCTATTCAGAAGGAAGGGAAACCCTTTTACGACCATCAAATCTAGAGAAGGTGCAAGAGGTTTATCCTGGAAACCTATCGGAGTTCAGCAATCAAGAGAAGCAGGGTGCGTTGAGGCACAAACTTTCGAAGTCCAAAGCTCCAAGGTCCTGAAAGAGATCTACACTGTATATCTGAGGGGAGAGCTTGACCATTAGATCTTGAGAAGTCGCGCACGGTTTAGTCGTGAGAACCATTCGGAATTCGCAAAATCGAAAGATTGGAAGTGAAGAGAGGTGAACACCTCCGACGCAAGGAATCACGAAGTGGATCTCGACCGTTGGTTGAGGGAGAGATAAGGACCGTTGATTATCCAGGGAGAGTTCGAAATTGTGGAAATCAAGAGAAGGGGAAAGTGTTGATGCACAAACTTCTGAAAGCCAAAGTTTCAAAGTGAAAGGGTAGACTTGGTGGGGATGGATGACGTCGCCTGGGGTGACATGGACCTTCTTAGGAATACCACGTGACATCGTATTAGTTGGTGACATTTGTACAATGTGGGCTCAGAGGATAGAGAAACCAAAAGTTCGAAAGTCACGAGATTGGAAGGAAGCAAGCGTGAAAGCTTCCAGAACCCGAAGTTCCGAAGCTCTGAAGTACCGAAGCTTCAATGACAGAATTTCCACAGCGAGTGTCAGCCGTTGGATGCTTGGTAGACGTGGACCGTTGATCCACCCTACTTCATGAGTTTGTTAATTCGAAACTTCGAGAGTCTGTTGTGATGTATTATGAAGACTTAGGAACCCGAAGTCCTGATTAAATGCCTATTGATCTAGTGCTTGGTCACAACCCATGGTCGTAGGGGTTGGGGATAAGAGAAAAGGGTTGAGGCCTGAAATTGTTACAGAGCCAAGCAGAGCTCGGAAAATTCATGAAATCTGAACATTTCTTAAAACAGATTCGGTTTATGAATTATATGGGATTTGTTAAAGAATGATGGCCTGAAAATTTTCGGTTGTCTACACGTTGTGTTTGTAGAAGTTTAACGAGTGCTAGAACCGAATAGAGTTGCCACTGAGTGCAAAGAAATGGAAGAGGCACGAATTGCTTCTAGTTCATAGAATGAAGGAAAAGGAATGGATGTCCATTTGGGAGTTGAAGGATCAAACTCCAATGGTCATGAAGAAGAGATACATAAGGAAGGGCATATGATGAAAATCATTGATCGATTGCAAAAAGATGCCCAAACTAACCGAGCAGATAACAGAAATATCCTGAAAGCCAAGGATCGACAGGGAAAATTCAATTTAAAGTTGATGAAGAGTTTGGAAAGAATCGAAAAGAAGTTGGATAAGGAGAGTGATTCAAACAAAACAAGGAGTCGTGGACCCCCTGAGAAGAAAAAAGATTGAGAAGCGTTAGCAGGCATCATCATCACTCCCCGAAACATTCCAATAAAGAGGCACACAATAGTTCAAGCTCGTCTCCTACCAGAAAGCACAGGAGATCTGGAGTGGATGAACTAAAGGGAGAAATGAACAAGATTAAGCCTCCTACGTTTGATGGAGAACACCAAAAGGAGGAAGATGTTGAAACATGGTTGCTTGGCATGAGGAAATATTTCCAACTACAGAATTATTCCTCTCATGCAGAAGGAAGAATTGCAATGTAACAACTGAAGGGAAAGGCATCCATGTGGTGAGATCGTCTTGTGAAGGTGCAGCACATTAGAGATAAAATCCTACTTTTCGGAAGGCTTGGGATGACCAGAAGAAATTCAAGAAGGAGCAGAGGAAGAAAGGAAACAAACCTCCCTTTTTCAGAAATAGTCCTCAAGGACAACCATTATTTAGAGAGCCGAGAACGGATGGCGTAGGGGAACAAAGGCCAAGGCAGATGCCCATTCAGTGTTGGGGCTGTCAGGGAAGCCACAAGTACAGAGACTGTCCCCACAAAAATGGCAAAGTGAGAGTTGTCCATAATTTTCAGCAAGCTGAAACAGTGGAGGACATGGGCAGTGGAATACCCAGGATCTACGCAGCCCTAGACAGCAAGAAAGCATAATATCAATCCCACATGATTGAAGTGGAAGGTATGATCAGCAACCATGCCTTTACTATTTTAATTGATTCAGGGGCTATCCATAGTTATATAGATCCTAGAGTGGTGGAAAGTTTGCAATTGTCGAAAAGCAAACACTGAAAATCTTGGTTAGTGCAGTTGGCTACAGGAACCAAGAGAAAGGTTACGGAATTGGTTAAATCATGTCTAGTGGACATGAATGGACTAAGTACTAAGGAAGACCTGAATATCTTACCTTTAAGTTCTTATGATTGCCTAATTGGTATGGACTGGTTGGACTAGCACCATGCCATATTGGACTATTGTAACGAGGCATTCACTTACCTGGATGAGGAAGCAAACCCAAGGAAAGTGCAAGGAATTCCCAGGGCAGTCATTGTCAGAGAAATCTAAGAAATACAGTTGAAGAAGTGCTACAGAAAAGGCTGTCAATTATTTGCATCCCATGTGGAGGAATCATTTAAGGATGAGGTCTCAAAGATTGAAGACCATGCAGTATTAAAATATTTTGAGGATGTATGCCAGCAGGTACCAGGATTACCCCCAAAAAGAGATATTGACTTCTCTGTAAACTTGATGCCTGGAGCAGCTCCAGTGTCGAAAGCTCCTTACATAATGAGTACGCCAAAGCTGAAAGAACTGCAGTTGCAGCTTGAAGAGTTGTTGAAGAAGGGTTATATGCACCCAAGTGTGTCACCTTGGGGTGCCTCAGTATTGTTCGTGAAAAATAAGGATGGGACGTTCAGATTGTGCATCGATTTCAGACAGTTAAACAAAGTGATTGTTAAGAACAAGTATCCTCTGTCGAGGATCGATGATCTCTTTGATCAGTTGAAGGATGCCAAGATATTTTCAAAAATAGATCTTAGATCAGGATATCACCAGGTAAGAATAAAGTATGAAGACATCGGCAAGACCACCTTCAGAACAAGGTATGGTCACTATGAATTCACAATGGTGCCATTTGGGTTGTCGAATGCACCCGTTGTTTTTTTGTGTTTAATGAATGGTGTATTCAGGGACTATCTGGACAAGTTTGTCATAGTCTTTTTTTATGACATCCTGGTGTATTCCAAGTCGGAGGAAGAGCATGAACAACATCTGATTATGGTGTTGCGGGTGTTAAGAGAGCACCAGCTTTATGCCAAATTGAGCAAGTGCTCATTTTATCAAAAGCAGATCCATTACTTGGGGCATATCATTTCAAAGGATGAGATAGTTGTGGATCCTGAGAAGATTGAAGCCATCAGAGAATGGTCAGCGACAAAGAATGTGACAGAAGTCGGATCCTTTACGGGTCTAGCTGGCTATTACAGAAGGTTCATTGCAGGGTTCTCAAGGATAGCTCACCCTATCACTTCCTTGCAAAGGAAGGAGAAGAAGTTTCAGTGGACAGAAGAATGTGAGAGAAGCTTCCAGCGATTGAAGTAGTTGTTAACCAATGCTCCAATCCTAAGGATTGCATATCCGAATGAAGATTTCGTAGTGTGCACAGATGCATGCAAAGAAGGACTGGGAGGATTCATCAACCATAATGGATTTGTAATATGTTATGAGTCTAGGAAATTGAAAGAGCATGAAAAGAACTATGCAACTCATGATTTTGAGTTGGCAGACATAGTGCACACTCTAAATAAATGGAGGAATTACCTCATGGGAAGGAGGCTTGAATTGAGGACAGACCATAACGGTCTAAGGTATTTGTTTGATCAGCCAACCTTGAATGTTAGGCAGAGTAGGTGGTTGGAATTCCTTTGTGAAAATAAATTTGATATCAAGCATATCAAAGGAAAAGAGAACAAAGTGGTTGATGCACTCAGCAGGAGAGTGCACGTATTGCATGCTACAGCCATTAGTATGTACCAAACTGATATTAAAAGCAGAATTTCGGAAGATGCAAATACAAATTTGCAATACAGGGATTTGGTAGCAAAGCTACAGCAAGGTAAGATGCCACAGAAAGTGGAGAATTATAAATTGGAAACTGACGGAACACTTATGTACAAGAACAGAATTTATGTACTTAATGTCCAGGAATTGAAACTTATGATTTTGAAATAAATGCACAATGTGCCTTATGCTGGGCACCCTAGATATCAGAAAATTGTGGCAGCAATCAAGAGCCATTACTTTTGCCCAGGTATGAAGAAGAAAATTGGAGAATACATAGCCAGATGTATAGAATGCCAGAAGGTCAAAGCTGAGCATAGACACCCAGTAGGGTTGCTACAGCCTTTACCCATTCCTGAGTGGAAGTGGAAAGTGGTGACAATGGATTTCATCATAGGATTTCCCGGAACCGGCAAACAACATGATTCAATTATGGTGGTGGTGGACAAGCTTACGAAAGTTGTCCATTTTATTCCACTAAAGACTACTCACAAGGCAACTAACATTGCTGATATTTTTATGAGGGAAATAGCATGATTGCACGGTATTCCCAAGACAATTGTGTCTAACAGGGACCCAAAATTCACCTCAAAGTTCTAGAAAGGGTTATTCAAGGGGTTTGGAATGAATCTGAACTTCAGCATTGCTTATCATCCTGAGCCTAATGGGTAGACAGAGAGGGTGAACCAAGTGATAGAAGACATGCTAAGGATGTATGTGATGGACAAACCATCTAAATGGGAAGACTACCTACACTTGGTAGAATTCGCCTACAACAATGGGTATCAAGCGTCGTTGAAGATGAGCCCATTTGAAGCACTTTATGGAAGAAAGTGCAATACTCCAGTAAGCTGGAATAATCTAGCTGATAGAGCAGTGATTGGGCCAGAGTTGCTCAAAGAAATGGAAGAGAAAATGCTAAAAATTAAGTAGAATTTAAAGGTTGCCCAAGATAGGCAGAAGATTTATGTTGATAAAAACAGAACCCATCGAGAGTTTAAAGTGGGTGATCATGTTTTCTTGAAAGTAAAAGCCAACAAAAGTTCCTTGAGGCTGGAAAACTGTTCGAAGTTGGCAGCCAGATTTTGTGGGCCATTTGAAATCCTAGAAAGAATTGGACCCATTGCATATATGCTTGCATTACCTGCATCCATGACTGTACATAATGTGTTTCATGTTTCATTTCTTAAGAAATATATACCTGATGTTAATCATGTTATTGATTGGAATGTGATTCAGGTGGAGCAAGAAGGCATCTTGCAAGTGCATCATGTGCGCATATTGGACCGGAAGAGAAAATAGCTCTGGAATCAAGCCATAGAGCTTGTAAAGGTCCAGTGGACCTGGTACGGTCCTGAGGACGCGACATGGGAGCATGAGGATGTTATGCGGGTAGAATACCCGCATCTTTTTTAAGATTTTGAAAATCTTGTTGATGTTGTGTAAAGAGTTGCACTGAGGACAATGAAAAAATAAGGGGAGGGGATTGTAATATCCCCAAGGATGAGCCCCAGTTGTACTCATAAATTGTAAACATGTTTTGTAGGCTGGTGAGCCGAGTGTTGATAAGCTAGTGGAATTATGTGTTTATTAGGCCGGAGAGCCTAAGTTTTAAAGGCCAAGAGTTTGATTTTGTATATGTAACTATGCAGATCATTAATAAAATATAAACATCATTGCGTGCAGACCGACCACGAAGAAAGAGTAATGGGGGACTAAGCTTCCACAAGGTTGGGTAAGGGAGGAGGCTAAGTGTGTGGGCCTAGGGGCTAAGATAGGGGGCTTACCTCTAAAGGGGATAATAATTTATTAATATTTCCGAAAGGCTAAAGTGGAGAATTGACCAAGTGTTGTCCTAAGTTCTTTGAAAATGAACGTGTGCAAAAGGGAACGCATGCAGCTCCAGGAAGACAAGTGTTGACCTGGGCGCATGCAGTTAAAAGCTGAAGCATCAGCTGTGTTGGGGGTTCGCGGGTCATTCTTCCATCATTCGCTTGAGTTCACCCACAATTCTTCCATCCGGAGTCTGAACCTGAAACCTCCATGATCGACCTCTACATTGATTCCTTGTCACGCACCGTGAAACCTGTGGACTGAGCCATCTTCCCTATGAAGTCTGAGCACCCTGTAAATGCCTGAGTCATGTTGTGTATTAGTGTGGACCGTTGTTGTTTGTGGATGTTTATACCCAATTTCCTTTTGTTGTTGTCACCTGTGAGTTTACTGAATGATGTTGGTGTTGTTGTTATCTTTACCTTGCGGGAATTGAGTGGAAACTAGTTGAAGAAGCAGGTTGTCAGGCCCGTGGTTGAAGAGGCAGGTTGTCAAACCTATGAGCAGCTCTCTCCACGAGAGAGAGTTTGTTGGGAAGTGGTTTTCTCCCGAAGAGAGTCCAGCACCAGCTACGGAGCTCTGAGAATTCTTGATCCGACCTGTTGTAGAGACCCTAAGAGGGAGGTGAAGCAATCGATTGAATGTGTGATAGTGATGGTGTATACTCCCAGATGGAACAGGCATGTGGGGAATGAGAGTTCGTGAGTAGTGGGCGTAAGAAGGCTCTTGGAGAGAGAGTTGTTGGGAAGTGGTTTTTTTCCAACAGAGAGTCCAGCACCAGCTACAGAGCTCTGAGAATTCTTGATTCGGCCTATTGCCGAGACCCTAAGAGGGAGGTGAAGAAGTCGATGGACTGTGTGACAGTGAAGGTGTATACTCCCGGGTGGAACAGGCATGCGGGGAATGAGAGTCCATGAGTAGTGAGTGTAAGAAGGCTCCTGGAGAGAATCCTTTCGATTGCACTGTGCAGTTTTCTTGTAACCTCAGCCTAGTCTAAGATTCCCTTGCCCTGGGTGGAGCTTAGTCCCAGCTTGGGAGTGACACACTGTTGAGCGTGATGAGTAGCGTGGTCTACGGCTGGGAGGTTCGTGGAAGGTCTGCATGTATTTGGTGGTGTTACTCCAGTTGAAAAGATAAGTATCATTTATGTCCTTAATTATATATTTTATGCATGTTTTTTTATGCTTGAATGTTATCATGTATTCCCTTGCGTATATGAATTATTGTCTATTACATTTGAATCTGCATGGTAGCAGTAACTCTATGTTATGTGTTTTATTTCGATTAAAATGCATGTCATATATCTATATATGTATGTATTTCCGCGTGGTAGCATTGTCCGGTCTCTGGAGGGCCAGGGATGTTACATTCCATCATATTATCAAACTTTTCAATGTCCTTTTTAATTCTTCAATTTTCTCTTTGAAATGTTGTCAAGTCATGAACATAGAATTTGAAATATACTTAGGGTCTGGGACTTCAATTGTAGTTCCAGCGATATCCAAATCGAGGATTTTTAAATATGCTTCGTTTTTCCTTCTTGATAAGTCAGTCAATTGAGTTATCAAACCATTTAATACATTAATTATTTCCATCTAGCAGGATTTCAATTGTTTGATGTAGCTCGGAGAAGGTATATTTTATTGCTTTCTTGTTTGCTATGTCATTGCCGAAACTTTATTTGTAAACATCACAGCTTCGTCAATGTAGAACGCTTCATCATTTTTCAAATATGAGTTTAAATATTACTTGGTATTTTGAATTCTTAAACCAAGAGAAGCAAAACTCTTTTCCATATCCATAGTTCTACAATTAATGGCATTCTTTTATTAATATTTTGTTCAACGAAATGTTGGGTGGCAGTGATTAAACTGAAAATTTATTTGACCCTTGAACTTGGTTCTGGGTTTTATTGAAGACCTTTTTCCAGGACGAATCATAGCAACAGGAGAAGCCAGAATAGGTGGAATGCTCTATACTGCTTATGATAGTTTCTATATCTCCAGAACCTATGTCAACTTCTTGGTTACTAAGATTGTGGTTGTCATTTTCTTCTTCTTTACTGATGGTTGAATTTAAAAGTGCGGGATTGAGCCCAACTGAAAGCAAATGATTATAAAAAAGGTGATTTGGGTCGAAACCCTTGATTTCCTCTACGAATCTTAGGTCATAATTCTCGAAATAAGCAACATATTCATCTATTTTGGAAATTCCCCAGAGAAGAATTTCACCAACTTTCCACGAGAGAGGTATGAACTATTTTTTCTTTTTTTCAAATAAAGGATGGAACCAAAATTTATTTTGCCTAGCTATTTCAATGATGAATAGTTGATCAGATATATAATAGGGAAGGAATATAGGTTTTTCAATAAAGCAGAAAACCTTAATGACGCTATAGTCTTCTATTTTCTCGAGAACTTCTTTCCCCTTCAGAAAAGTCGTTGCTTCCAATGATAGTTGTGAAGTGTCTTCCTGAAATAACAACTTCTTGAATTTAGATACAAAATACGAATACACCTCATCAAAATGATGGTCGACTCTCTGCCTCCATAGAGCTTGGTACCACATGGTAACAGGGTCCACCTTTATTTTAATTCTCCAGGCAATGTTTAGACCCTCAAAAGTATGACAATATGTGATAGAAAATATCAAATAAGACGACATATCAAACCTTTTATCATACTTGAAATTAGTCAATTGTGCAGTGATTTCATTCAAGATTGTCTTCACCCAGTCGAAGATAGCATTTTCATGAACCATGAAATGCAATATATATAATGTCAGTCGGGGAATTGTCTTTGTAGAGTCCTGGCCAACAATTCGAGTAAATAACCAAGAAATTTCTTTATAAAGATTATTTAAATAACTTACCTAAATTCTGGATATGTCCTCAGGCATTGACGCAGGGTCATGCAAATATTCTTGAAAAAACTCTATTCCATTATTCTTGCTTTTTAAGAAATTTCTAGCTTTCTCCCCTTTGTAGACCAAGTTCAGCACTAATAATTTCAACATTTCTCTAAATATTGAAGGTGTCAACAAGATAGGAGAACTATTCTGCAATTCAATCATTCTTCTGTTTTGAATAAGCTTATCGACGCGCAAGGTGATGATATCCTTGCATTCAAAGACTTCTGGAACACATCCCGCAAGAACTATTCCTAAGGTCCACACTTTGTTGTCTTCTTTATCCAGCGATTTTAAGTAATACCAGTAGGAGAAGGAGCAATAATAATTATGATCTTCCCTAGCAAAGAGGTCCAAAGTATCCCCATAGAACAATTGTTTTATCATGGTTGTCCGAGTGAAGCTCGACATATTTTCTTGTAATATAATTTTGCACAGTAAAATGAACTTCAGTAAGATTTATTTTTATGGAAACATTAACTCAAAATAACTATTACTAGCCTCGGTATTAGCATCATTAATTAACGGCCACTTCAACAATAAATTTGGTAGTTGGCTCCGCAGGGATAACAATCGAACAATGTGAAGGGATAAGTAATGGCGGAGAATCAGGGTTGGCAATTAATATGAAAAGGCAGATCCACAATTCCGAAGATCCGCAAGTCCGAGTGCATGAAATGGCTAAAGTACTGGAAAGCGTCGGGCGGACAGTAGAGAGAGTGGAAGTGCATCATGTAGGTCCGCAAGTCCAAAAGTATGAGGTGCAATAATATTCTAAGTGTTGGACGGACTCATACATGGGTGAACGGAGATAATGCAAGTGCAAGAGTCTGTGAGCCTAAAAGTCTGCGAACATGAAAATCGACTAAGTATGGTAGTACCAAGAAAGGGAAAAAAATGAAGGGAGAAAGAGAAAATGGGAAAAGGGAAAGTATAGAAGGGGGAAAAGAAAAAGTAATAAAAGAAGCAGGAAAATAGAATAAGGGAGGGGGGGGAAGCACAAAAGGGGTTCAACAAAGACACAGTTATGTCATTGGACACCTACACTTTTGACAGTACAACCAAGACCATTGTAAAGAGGAAAACTAAGAGAAGAAAGACTACAAATCATGAAGAAACCACACAGGAAGAAGTTCAACTTTGGAATGTCACACATCTAAATGAAAAAGAATTTGCAGAAGAAGTTTTTGATGCCTTAGGAGAATTTGTTGATGCAAACAAATACTCAGTGAGCAAATTGTCTACTCAATTAAAAAAGGCATTGGAACTACAAGAACAGTTGAACTCACAAGAAACCATCTTGTCTAAAGAACATCAAGCTTAAAGTGATCACCTTACAGAAGAAAACATGAAATGTCTTGATGCCATTGGATGGCTAAGAACTAAAATAGATGATGTCAAATCTGAACATGACAAACAAATAGTTGCTCTTCTTGATGAGAAAAAGGAAATGAGAAAAAACAATGAGAACCAAGTTGACACTTTGGTTGCTCAATTAAATAAATTGAAAATCAAAACAAAGAATTCAGAAACCTCGAGGAAAGAAGTAGTGGAGTTAAACAACAAACTATCCTCTCTACCCAAATTATTCTATGCCAAATTGTATGAAATCAAGGAACAACGTGAACAATTGCTACATTTTACTGCAAAATCTCTAACATAGTTTGAGAAACGGAAAGCAACTCAAAGGTCATTTGACAATTTGAAGGCATGGGAGGCGAAAGGCACCAATTTACCTAAGGATTACTCCACAATGAATGAAGAAAACAAAATACAAATACAAGCTTCATTGGATTCTTGGCATATCAATTGCTTATTTTCACGGGATTTGATTAAAGAAACTAGCAAGGGTTGCTCAAATTGTGGGATCTGGCTCTAGATATTATTGAAGATTATGAAATTCCCCATGTGCAGTTTCTTTGTCAGTCAATACCCATGTCAAGTTGTTTTATAGATGTAAATCAATAGGTAAGTTCACGAACAAATGGGATCACATAGTTAATTTTTTGGAATGTAGATATTGTCAAGGAAGTTATCACCCGACCAACAGAGTGCTCAAAATCCATTGACAATTTATTATCAAAATTTAAATCAAGTTATGTAGAAATTTCCAAAAAGATCTACCGGTGCAAATTAAATGAAGAGATATCATCCATCTTTGGTTTTACCAATGTTTAAGAAATTTACCTTATGGAAAACTCATGTGCAAGAACAAGAAGAAAAAGTCAACAAAGAAATTGTTGCTAGTGAGGAGAATATCTCTCTTTGATATCTATTATCAAATCATGTTGACACTTGGACCAATCAGTTGAAACAAAATAGGAAAATGTTCTTAATTTTAGGATCTTCAATTCCTATTTATTGTAATCAAAGATACATATTTATGGGGTTGGAAAATTATGAAGAACTAGGCTAGGTGCACTATTGTAGAAGTTTATTTTGTGGAATTGAAGACTTGAAGTAGCAATATATATTGTGTGTTTCTTTTGTTTGGTACTATTATTCTTGCAAATGAAATACAAACTTTGTGACCATTTTATCTTTCCTTCAAATTCATTTATGGAATGAATATTTGAATACTCTATTTTCTGCACTATTGTTAGAATTATTGAGGGATTATTATGTTATTTCATTATTGATTGAATTTGAAGTGAATAATATTTAATTAGATATGAGCATATAGAAATCAAATATTCAAATAACTATTTATTTGAATAATTTGATTTCTAATGATTGTTTCAACGATTGTTTTCTTTTAGAACTACTTATGAAGATTAAACAATTTGTTTATTCTCCTCATATTTAATCATTTTGTTTATGCTCCCGAGATAGTTTAGTTTTAGTTAGACACAATAGTTAGATTGCATTTAAAGTTAGTTTTATTTTTATCGTATTTTAGAAATAGACACTTGATCAAAATTGGATTAACCTTTTAGTTGATTTCAAAATCCCTTTAATGGCAACCGAGCCCATATTCCAGTGAAGATTGTCATTCCAAACGAGCATAGGCCTAATTGGAGCCTTTATCGAAAATTTTCTCCACTTTGAATGCAAAGAATTTTTCAAAATAGGTCCTAATAGGTTAAGCTACATTTTTCAAGAGGCAACTCATCTTTTACTATGCATTGCTTTTATCAATTTGCTTCTAATATTATATTAGATGTGGAATTAAAAATAGTATATGCAATCAATCTTACATGTGAACTTCAAAACAATATATGCATTGCTTTTACCAATTTGATTCTAATACTATATTAGATGTGGACTTCAAAATATTATATGCAATCAATAAATTACATGTGGACTTCAAAATATTATATACCATTACATGTGGACTTCAAAATATTATATGCCACACCTTCTAAACTTCAAAATATTATATGCCACACCTTCTAAAACTATTTTAAGGCCACTCTTACAACTACATTTTTCCCTCACTTTCTTTACTTAAGCCCCTCACATGGGCAGTTCAAATGGAGCCCACAATTCTACATAGAACATAAAATGCTCTCCCACTTTATGCATGTGGGATAGAGAAAGGCTCGAATGTTTTTCTAAAACACTAAATATCGCACATGGTTTTTAATTTGGGAAAAAAAGTTTTGAGAGCAAAGATTGATCATAAATGCAGCATGTTGTTGAGAATAGTTTTAAGAGCATTTTTAGGAAATGCATCTAGTGAATTTATGCTTGTTCAAGGAAAGAACAACATCCAAATGATGCCATGACTCAATGCTACCAACCATATTCTTCTTATATAAATGATAAAAAAGCTATTAGCGTATAAAAATAAAATTAAAAATTAAAAAACGAAAAAATAAAAAAATTAAATTAAATAAAATAACATTTTTAGGTTCGTGTGGTGTGAGTTTTCAGAGTAGTTTTTGCTACTGCGCAAAAATACTCAAATTCTATCATCTTACACTTTTTTATACTTCCAAGAAATGCATGCAATCGTCACTTATACCAAAAACGAGTTAAGAATCCAAATCAAGTTTTGTAAGATGCTCGTTCTACAGTTTTAATTCTCTACAAGCCCCTTCTATTTTAATGCCATGACTCCATGTCTAAGTGCTTAAAACAAAGTTTGCCCTTATTCCTAAATTCAAGAAATGTACACCAAGGGCTTTAAAATGCATGTCTAGAGCAAAGTAAACATGTTCATATCATGAAATTTGAACTAGAAGTCCTTCTAAGGCTCCCACACCTATCTATGAATTAAAATGCATGCAAGATAACTTACTACTGCCACGCCTATCTATGAATTAAAATGCATGCAAGATAACTTACTAGACAGAGATGCTCCTGCAACGGAGCTTCTTCTTCTCAATAGCTCACTCACTCTTTAATGTCACTCGGGGCTCTACACTATCATTATAGTGTTCTGCTTCGAAATAGATACATATTAAGGTGCTTTGCCTCCTTATATGGGCTGCCAGCACAAACTTCAAGAATTCTGATTAAGCGCCCAAGTTTTTACCAATAGTGCATTCAAAACTTTTCACAATATGCAGTTATAGTTATTATGCAATAGCAAATAAGAATCAAGATACTTCGTGCAAATCAATACTTACGTATGGAAAGCTTATAAAGCATGCTCATCCATCATCGCTGTATAGAGGGAGAATTAGAAGGCTTTTAATGACAGTCCACTGATTTCAAATAGCAATATGTTCAAGAGTTTTATGCAGTTTCAATATGGCTTCAGTAGCTGCTTCAAGCAGTGCATATATCTCCAACTCCATAGGCCTTTTCAACAGTAGTTGTAGCAGACTTTTAAATAATCATTGACAATCACGAATAGTTTTACTGCTCCTTTTTCTTCACAGCTTCAACAATGTTTCTCGGAATAGCTTTAAAAAGCCAATTTGTATGCATAATATTCTCGTGGATTTATTAGTACTTTGACTAGCATTAGTTGAAGCTTTCTATTACATAAAAGGGAGAACCTTTAATGGAGAGCTTAGCTCTATTTATTTCACAGTTGAAGTAAAGCTTCCTCACTGTGCAAGCAAATTTTAAAACAGCATTCAGTATTTCAAGGGCTCATAAACTCCACACATAGAGAACAATTGCCATTTTTTATGGAAAGAACACACCAAAAAGCTTCATTCAAGGTGCTCTCAAAACTATCACGGCTCTGCCCTCAAAAAACACTTCACCGTATGCATGCAAGTTCTCTCTCACAAAGGCCAACAAACCTCTCAACCTAACAAGCATCTCAGTCCCACGTAATCAATCTTCAAAACTTACTTCTTATGCAAACATAACTTCACTCAGGCTGACTTCATATACAGGTCTCACCTCACTCATTTTCAACAAGGCTTTGTTCTCATGCTCAGTAATTCATATGCTCACATGCTCTCGTGACTCTTATACTCTCATGGTTTAGTTCACATGGCTTCGCATAGCCTCAAGAAGCCCTTCACTCAACTTCTCACAACAGCTGCTAAAACAACATACACAACTAGGAGAATGTCAAACTTGCTCACTCACACGTCTCCGTGACTCTGATATCACTTATGCAGAACCATGTCACATAATACCAACAAAGCATAAAAGATATTCAAGTAACTCAAACTCTGATTCATAAACGGGTCATGAATTTAATTGCATAGAGTACATGTGTTTATAAAATTGACTCGTCTTTGGGTTCTTTACCAGTTTTACTATAATTAGTGAGATTCCCCTATGCCAAGTGTCCTGGCATATTCCTTAAGGTATTCCTTACACTCTTACAAACGACACCTTCCCTTACAATATACTCTAATGATGTCTTATCCAGATGTAGCACTCGATTCTCTTCACTCACTCATATTCTATTTTTCATAGTCTTAGTTTCATGGCTTCGCTATTCTCTTATGTCCTCGAACTTATTAGTTTTCACAACATTCTAATATAACTAACACTCTTAAGTTGTCGACAAAGAAACATTAATGTCAACATATCCACCAACTTGGCATGATTTTAAGCACAGTTACCGAATTCATCCGAACTGAAGGTTCAGGAAAATTCAGATCAGCAGAATTATTCGCCTCAGTTCAGATTCAGTAAGATCAACAAATCATTGACCGAAGCAAACCAGACTGATTTTGAATTTTACGGGTAAAATTCACCAAAAATTCAGAAATTTGGCAAAAATATTTTTGTATTGGTGGTGTACTCCCAAAATATTTCCATGCTCGATTTTTTCCATATCGTACCATATCCATATTCAAATTCGAATTCGAACTTTATAAATATGGTTTTAAGGGATATGCTCCTACGTTATTCTTGAAACAGCTCAGTGATTTTTTTTGCCTTGGTTAGGAGGTAATTTATTTATCTTGCAATTTCTGCATTTGCCCTCTGCTAGCCTTACAACCAGCATACAACTGAAACACCTCACAGCTGCAACTTGCATGAGAAAACATGAGCCAAGATCCTTTTCTGAGCAGGACACGTGTCCTATTTTCAGGACATGCGTGTCCTGTGAACATGACACGTATCCGACACATGTCCTACCGTTCCGTGTCCGACACGTAGGATACGCGACACGAGGGGGGGTTTGGACGTGTCAAGTGACTTAGGTGAGACGTATACTCCCAAAAAATTTCCATGCTTGATTTTCCCCACATTTTTTTCGAAATCATACCATATCCATGTTCAAATTCGAATCAAACTTGGTAAATATGGCTTTAAGCTCTGTAACAAAACACGCCCATATGGGCCTCTGTGTCTGTATCATTTGTGTCAGACACGGACACCACGATAGGACATGTGTCAAGGACATGTTTGACACGTGTTCTATGCATAGGACATGTGTCAAACACGTGCTCGACGCGTGCCCTAATCATGTCCCTATTTTAAGACACATGTCACGTTAAAATGGGCCCACGGGCCTCTCAAAAAGTGGCCTATCTCTCATTTTTTCACATTTTCTTTTGTAGATTGGAACTCTAAGGTGTCTCAATGTGCAGTGGAGGGTTAAATTGCAGATTTGAAGGGATTCCAAGTGTTGGACAAGTGGATTTGTCAACCTAGGCTTCAAGTTTTTTCCTACGACAATCCATTTTCTTCCTCATTTCACAGAAATCGTGGCTCAATCAACAAGGGAAGCTGGAAAAAGTCAAAGGAAAGGGAGGAATGTTAGTGTTGATGTTTCCCCCCCCTCCTTCAACTCCATCGCCCTCTATTAGTGTCTCATCTGCTGCAAGTGCAGCTTCTACTGCTGGAAAAAACATTGTTGTAGCAAGACAGCAGGTTCAAGAGAGCAAATATCCATTGTGGAAGTATGTTACAAGACATCAAGGGCCCGAGGCCAAGTTAAATGGGGGAGAGAATGTTTTATGCATGTGATTTTTGCCATACTCAGTTTAAGAGCACCTATTACCAAGTTAAGAGACATTTGTTGGGACAGCCTTGTGAACTTGGAGCATGTAAATAAGTGAGTGTATCCAAACGAAGAGAAATGGAAAGAGACGATAATGTTGGCTTGAGAAAGGTGGCAGCAACAAGTAAGAAAAACAAAAATGAGGATCCTCTTGCATTCTTGAGGAACTCATTTAGCAAATTTCAATTTGGGGGTGGGAGTGCAACTCAACAAGCAAGGAAGTGGGAGTAGGAGTGCAACTCAACAAGCAAGAAAGAAGGCAGTTGGTCCAATTGACAAAATGTTTCAGCAAGAGAGCCAAGATGAGGTTGATCTTCCCATTGGTTTTTTTTCTATCTCAACTTCATTTCAATCAATGTTGCACGGTCTCCTTTGTTTATTGAGATCTGCCGAGCTCTACTTGATCAGGCTCCAACCGGATATGTGCCTCCTAGTTCAGAGAGGCTTAGAACTACATTGTTGGTTAAGGCAAAAAAGGAGGTGGATAAAATCCTAGAGCCTATTAAATCATCATGGCTCTCATCCGGTGTTAGTATTGTTTCCGATGGATGCACAGATGCAGCACGCCATCCACTCATCAATTCCATGGTGTCTTCCCTAAATGGACCAGTTTTCTTGAAAGCGGTGGATGCTCTTGGAAAATACAAGGATGCACAATATATGGGCGAATTGTTCATTAAAGTTATTAAAGATGTAGGTGTTGATTCTTGTGTGCAAATTATTACAAATAATGCACTTGTTTGCAAGGTTGTTGGCATAATTGTGGAAACTAAATATCCAAAAATATTTTGGACACCTTGCATTGTTCATTCTTTGAATTTAACACTTAAATCTATTGCTTCAGATGTGGCATGGATGGGAAGTCGTATTGAGGATGAACGCCATATCTGCAATTTTGTACAAAACCATACCAATGCCCTCACAAGCTATAAAGAGTACACACATCTATCATTGTTGAAGATTGCAGATACTCAATTTGCCTCCTCATTCACCATGCTTAAGAGGTTGAGGGAGGTCAAGACTACTCTTGGGTCCATGGTTATTTCAGAATTTCGGTCTTTTTGGAGAAAGACAAATCAAGCTTCTTTAAAAAAGGTCAAGGATACAGTGTTAGATGATGGTTGGTGGGAGAGGGTAGATCTTGCCATTAAGATCGTGGACCCTATCATCTCTTTGTTGCGGTTTGCAAACACGGACCAACCCATCATAATAGGAGACTTTTATGAAGAGTGGGATTCCATGATTGACTTCGTGAAGACCATTATTTTACAATATGAGTGCCTTGAGTATGAGACATCAACAGAGACCTTATTCACCACCATACAAGATGTTCTTATCAACAAGTGAGATAAGAATTGCATGCCTTTGCATTGCTTGGCTCACTCATTGAATCCAAAATACTACAGTAATGATTGGCTCAATGGTGGGATTTCACGCAAATTTCCTTCTCACATGGATGATGAGATTTCACAGGGGAGGAAGGATGCATTTAGACAAATATATCATAATAGAGTATCCCTTGATGAGGGAGGAGGGCTTCGTAGAGTTTTCCACTGGCACTGGGAGATTTGGAGGCTATGATGTACTCAAAGATGGAGGGGCTAAGAATGCCTATGCTTGGTGGGCAACTCATGGGGCAACAAGCTCTCTTCTACAATGATTAGCCATGAGGCTCCTCTCTCAGGTTTACTTCATCCTCTTGTTGCGAGAGGAATTGTAACACATATGAGAATTTGTACAGTTTGAAGAAGAGCAATCTTGAGCAATCTAGGGAAAAGACAATGGTGTATGTGTACACCAACCTCTGTCTTATTTACATGCAGAGGGAAGAGTGGTTGAAAGGAAAGACAAAGATGTGAGATGTGTTTCCTGATGATATGTGTTTTGACAGTAGTGTTGAGTTGGCATAAGCCAACTTGGATCTTAATGAACCAATGCTAGAGCCAATCATTTTTTATGATGGTGATTCTCTTGAGAGGTCATCCTCCACACCAACAGATGCACAGATTGGATTGGATATAGAGGAGGAGGAGAGAGCAATGGTAGTGATGTTGATTTTGATGATTATGACATGGAGGACTATTGACAGTCATGACTCAGAAGCTATGAGATTCTTCCATTTACGATTTTAGTATCTACCCTATTTTGTATTTGTCATTGGCATTCCCACCTATAGTATCAGTGACTCAATATCTATGTACATTGTAATACATTCTGATTTTGATGACTTAATGAGAAAGCTGCAGCTTATGGTTCTAATTTCTTGTGTGTTTGTCATTTGATCATCATTAATGTAGTATTAGTAAATAGTAACTAGTAACTAATTGTATGATTGAATTTGTATCATGCAAATGTTCTAGTTTCTAATAAAATTAGAATCTTTATGTCTATATTTCATTTGTGTATGTGAAATTTTCATTATTTTAATATATATATATCGTGTCCTGTTTCCAGAGACACCATGTCTCGTGTCAAACACTCGTATTTTTGTGTCCTCGTATCAAGGGATTTAGGTTTTAAGGGATATGATCCTACGTTATTCTACAAACAGCTCAGTGGTTTCTTTTGCCTCAGTTAGGAGGTCATTTATTTCTCTTGCAATTTCTCCATTTACCCTCTGCTAGCCTTACAACCAGCATCCAATCACTTTGGACTCACATTGGACTAACAAATTCTAAATCCCGTTATTGATGAATAGTTTTCATCCAATTATGAGGGCATAAGCTTCAGCCTATCTGAAGCTTTCCCCATTCTGGTAGCATAAACTAGAATAACTTGACTAATCTTGATTGAAGATAGCTACCGCCAACTAGACTTTGCTAGGTTTCATTAAGTTCACATTTATCTCTAGTTATTCCACTAGGCCTGTGTTCACAAAATATCTGTCTTTAGCAGTAAAGTGTAGTTGAGGATTGTTCATTAACAATAATGAAACCAATGGCAAGTGTATTTTGCACCTTAAATAACGATAATATATTCATAACACTAGGCATTCCCATAGGAATGGAACACTGACTAGATTCCCCCTATACATGCACAAGCACTGAAGAAATAAGATGTCTACAACAGGTTTATGATTTAAATGTTAGATGTAATGCTGGAAGCCAAGCAGTTTCAATAGACTTTGAGTAAACTGTAGAAACCAAAGACTCTTTTCTCTAGGAACCCCTCCAACAAGATAACCTGAAGCCCAATTCCTTAAGCTCCTCAGAACAATGGATCTGCAAGAAAGTTTATGTTCCATTCCCTGCATTTTTCTGAATGGCATGTGTCAGTCAATGCTGCAATCAAGCCATCTTTTCCATCTCCAAACCTGTATGCATCACTGCCCAGCATCTCTTACATGGTCGTTTTTTAAGTCTTTTGGCAAGGTAGCCTCATTTCTCAAGCAACAATTGAACCATGAATTCTGGTCGCAGGTTCTCTGTCCACGAGGAGAAATCAACAAGTTTTTATGAAGAATTGTGGAGGAATAGATAATCCACTGATGAGACTTTGTGGTGAAAAAATGAACAATTGCTTAAAGTGTCCAGAATGAAGCAACAATAGTAGACCAGATTCAAATAGTCCTCAAGGGAAATTGGGTACAAGAACAAACCTGGTATTTTGTATACATGTGCTTGATAGCACAAAAAAGAGGTTGGCAAGGTGCTTACATGACCCCTATCGCAATAGGAAATGCTTTGTTCTTATACCCTAATGAATAAACAACATGACATCAGCAAATTCCACAGATCATTTTGCTGAAACATTTATAAAACAAGACAAAACTTTAGATCAGAACAGGCATATCCATTAAACACCAAAAAACATTAGGTACACACCATGTTTAACAGATGAAGAACAAAGGAGATATCACCCATTAAACTAGTAGATCTAGAGATTTGAGATGCTGATTCTTCATGTTTCTTATTGCACCAAGATTATTCTTGGTCATATATATGAGGATCCCAGAATCCATCCAGTTGTATGTTAGACTTAAAACATGTGATGCACAGAGTAAACATGATCCTAGAGAAGTACCTGGGTAGTGGAGTCATCATAGAAAGTTGAAGAGTGCTGCTGTAAGCAGGAAAAATAAATGAAGTATCCAAAAACTATTGATCTGACATTTACATGGACCCTTGTAGCATTACAGTAATAAAACGCAAGACAGCATATTAATAAGCTTTCTGAAGAATTATCTACTCTGCCTATTC
>ML793138.1:219498-242641 GCA_009831015.1 Picea engelmannii
GTGCTGCTGTAAGCAGGAAAAATAAATGAAGTATCCAAAAACTATTGATCTGACATTTACATGGACCCTTGTAGCATTACAGTAATAAAACGCAAGACAGCATATTAATAAGCTTTCTGAAGAATTATCTACTCTGCCTATTCAAGATGTGCATCTCGTAACACTTGTACCCAGCCACAGACCAAAACTACAATGAATTCCTCTCCACCTGTACCTATTCTTTTACATCCTTATTATCTAAACTCAAACATTGCTCCTCTTCCAAGCCTGCAATCAATCACAGAAGTGATTTTACTTGCCATAATACCAACAGCAAGGAATAAACAAGAGTGGCCCATAAGCTTCATTTCACTTTTTCATTCTATTCCAGGGAGACCTTTTCCGTTTGTTAAAGCATACCATCTTCTTTGCATGGGCAGAAGATGCAACCTTTATAAGTGATTGGCTCCTGAAACATGCCATTCCGCACCCATTAAATTTCAAAAATGGCCTGGAATTGGAAGACAGTTTGGTCAAAGCTACCTTGTAGCAGGCAAGCAAATCCAAGGCAGAGTCTCATATACTTGGTCAGAGGATGCTTTCAAAATCTCCAAACAAAATAAGCTTGCATCCCTTTTTTTTATGAATTCTCCTCCTTTGAACAGCAATTAGAATGATCACAGAACTTCTTAGAATTAGTCTGACATACTATTGAAATATCTTCTAAAAATCCATAGTAATTCCTCTTTTTTCAATAGATGTCAAAGTTGTGGGAAAAATCAGCGAAAAAAATAAATGATAACTGCCCTACCAGATGTTGTTCTCACTCTGTAGTTATTAGTATTTGAATAAATATACGGAGCACCATGATGGACTTGTTCATTATTCAATTTCCTGTGAAAACCTACAGAACTGCCAGGAATCAGTCTTTGGGTATAATCACATGTACAGCTGCTCCTCTTGTCACTGAGGTTGAAGCTATATATTAAAATGTCAAATGCCATGTGACCAGGCTAATTTCACAAGAACAATAAATAATATGCTTGCAGCACTCTTTGCATCACAGGAATGGGCACCAAATCCAATGTTGATCTTGCCATCAAGATCATAATCTTCATGAGAAGATGATGTGCAAATATAAATATATAGGCATCCTCTTTTCTCAGATAGATGTCAAAGTTGGGGAAAAATTGGCAAAAAAAATAAAAGATAACTTCCCTACCAGACTTTGTTCTCACTCTGTAGTTATTAGTATTTGAATAAATATACGGAGCACCATGATGGACTTGTTCATTATTCAATTTCCTGCGCAAACCTACAGAGCTGCCAGGAATCAGTCTTTGGGTAATCACGTGTACAGCTGCTCCTCTTGTCACTGAGATTGAAGCTATATATTAAAATGCCAAATGCCATGTGACCAGGATAATTTCACAAGAACAATAAATAATACGCTTGCAGCAATCTTTACATCACAGGAATGGGCACCAAAGCCAATGTCGATCTTGCCCTCAAGATCGTAATCTTCATGAGAAGATGATGTGCGAATATAAATATATAGGCATCCGTGAGCTCTGAATCTTATATTCTGGAAAGCTGCACCAAACAATTCTGACAGGTTGGGTTCAAACTCAAACCACCAGATTTATCGTTGTCAGTTTTTAATTGCACATCTTTATCTTTGATGATACTTGACCTTTCTATAGTTTCTTTACTCTTACTAGTACCTGAACTGAGCTGAGAACATATTAAGGACAAAGATTGCAACCATGGAACCAGAATCGGCTTCCTTACAGCATCATCGGAACCTGCCACAAGATCATAGGCCTCACCAAGTAACATGTTGCGCACAACTTCTGGCAACCCAATAATCAGTTGAGCAAGAAGTTTCAATAAATCAGGAAGTACCTGTGCCAGAAAACTCATGATCAGAAATAATATGAATATAATTTCAATCAAGCTTGCAGCATTGCTTGGGCTATGCAACCAGTGAAGTTGCATAAGACATACATCTAAGTATGATAGCAACATGAAAAATGCACCACCGTGTGTGGATCCTGAGATAGGATGAACCTCATAGGGCAATCATGCTCTCATAGTATATTTAGTCCAAAAAGGGTAAATGCAACAAATGTGAACTGGCTAATAAAATGACATGATCAAGTTAACTCTTAGGCACCTGTATATCAACCAAAAAAATAAGATGCAGAAGAAGCCCTTGCAAATTTTTGGCAGACTCTGATTCTCCCTCGACTTCAGCGTCTTGGCCAATATTAGATGTGGAATTGGCATTATATAAACTGTGACTCTTCTGCACTAGGCTATTTATGCAAAAAACTATAGCAGGACTTCCAGCAGGAAGGTACTTTACCAAGGCCTGCACTCCTGAACTTAAGCCTTCAAATGGAGTCAGGCGTGGATATGCCTACACATTAGAGAGATGTCATTATAATGCCTATAAATTAGAAGGCATTACATTTACACCATAGATTCCAAGGACCAAGACATTGTCCAACATTGCTCGTTCTGCTGCAAGATACTTATTTTGTAACAAAAAAGCATACTGTTGAATGACTATCAACATTTTCAAAATGCATACCTCTAAAGCTCTATGTATATAATATACAACAAGTTGCTCCTTCAATGATATCGTATCATCTTTCTTATTATGCGATGAATCCATGCTCAAATTTTTGACTGACATAAATGTGACAAAGACTGCATGTGATCCACGTGCTATATTTTGGTCTGGATGTTGCATGTATCTAAACATATTATAATAAGGAATAAAACAGATGTAAAACTCATATGGCTCAAACAACAATGTCTAGATTTATCCAACAGCTTGTACAAAAGACTCTGATAAATTACAAGCATTACTGGTGAAGTACAGAAGGATACAGAAACATCAATGGAGCTAGTTCCATCCCAAATACTTCATCAGGAATTCTCGCCAAACAAGTTGGTAAGATACGCAGATAAAAGAAGACACGTGCAGTCTGTACCTCATCTTTATACCAGCAGTACTCCGAACAGCGTAACTTTGAAGAACCTAATAACAAAAGACAAAATCAACATTAGTCAGAGCTAGAAAAATGAATAATTCTAACAAGAATGATTTATCCATTCAACTGCTATCATTAAATAAGCCCTAATTCTTTCAAATAGGCTATATTGAGCATAAGGCTACTAGCTACAAAATGAAAATATGTATAATCATCAATCTGTGACAGCATAATGATACAATTAAATGACACTTAAGATCATACAGTAAGAAGTGTTTACAGTGTTTCTTCACTATTTGGATAATTTCTCACCGATGGTTGCTAGTTGATGTAGAGAACCCAATTTTACAATTAATTAGATGTTTTGTAAATTCAATGCTGATATTTGAAGAACATATTTTCTTCTCTGTTATTTTCTGATTTTGAGCTGGAGAAGTTCAGGGCTCAAATGTAACTCCATGCTTGTTACAAATATGTTCTGACCATGGCTTGGGAAGTTCGGACCAGCTGTTTACTATAATTACTGAATAACCACTGGGGGGTAATTCACAGGGTTAAAAACTGGCCACTCCAGTTGGGGTACACCTCTCACTTTTTAAAGCATTTTGTAAAGGATAAACATGTGTACCTGACCACTGCGTCAAGTCGTCGTAAGAGGGCAACCGACGAACAAGAGAAGCACAGGCTGAGGAACTCTTTGACACACATGAAACGGTGCGTTTAACCATGTCACTGTATTCCTGAAGTTGCATATGCCGGAAGTATTCCACACATGAAAGGGCATCCAGTGTAATGACAGAAAGCTGCTCCTGAAAGTCACTGGAGCTTGCGGAAAAGTCATTTTTTGTAGCAATAGATAAAAACATCACAAGCATGAAAAATGCAATTTCTGTTATCTTCTCCATTGCCTCGTGATATTTACGCTTTCTATCCTCCGTTTGCTGAGATGAGTTTAACCTAATCCTGAAGATCCGATGCTTCCCATACAATGCCTGTGAAAATTCCCACATCAGATGCTGAACTAACTGCTTTAACTCCCTAGAGGCTGAGCAGTATTGATTGCACATGGCCCTAGTCATGGCCCCAGCTTCCTTGAACAATATACTGCTGATATGTTTGCCCAGTTCCTCCATTTCTCCTAATGCTGAAATATCGGGGAAACTCATAATTTTGGAGGAATAAATATCTTGCAATGGGAAAGATTCTATTAGCAGGGAAACTACCAAGCATAGCAGGATATTAGCATGAAAGGAAATCCCTTGGCAACGAGATACCGCCACCGCTACGCATTGCAGGATAGGTCTTGTTGCGGGGGCAAGGCCAGCAGCACCTTCTTTTCCAAAAACCCATTCAGCAAATTGTACAGAATCAGCTCCCAACATAAAATTTCCAGGCCTCTCTGCCATCGGCCCAAAATTGAGAACAACATTTCCCGCTACAGTAACAATGGTCTCTTCCATTGACGATTTTAATTGTTCCAGGAATGCAAAATCCTCGGGCAATTTATTATAGGAAGCCCTAACTAAACCGCCAGCCGCCATGACAGCTGTAAAAGACAGTGCAGTTACCCCTAGCCTTGCCATATTCGGTAGTTCGACACAAAACACATTCATCTTGTCGACGACAGAAAATCCCATCATCATCCCACGGTTTGCAGTTTGCAATTTGATAAGATTTAAGCCCGTCCATTCCATGAGATGCAGAAGCATGAGACCATGCGGGAGGCAGGCATATAACCCATCGTGGGCAGTCCACAGAGAGAGCAGAGAATCCAAAATAGACTGAAAAAGAGAAGCATGGTCACAGGAAAAGAGAGCATAACCTGCACCAGCGAGAGCCTCCGCGAGTCGACCCTGCGACATGACGATGATGACCTCCTTCTTCTTACCCACTAACTCCACCACCACTTCCTGGCAGAGCCTTCTGGAATCCGGGGAAACAAGTGGGGCAGCGGAGAGGCAACCCAACAGCAAAATTCGCTCAGAGACGAACAATGATTGATTATCCGATGTTAATTTACAGGCCACATCAACGGCTGACTGGAGGAGGAAGACCTCATGTGATTGGGATCGTCTGGAGGATTTGCGAACCCAAATAGCGAGAATTAGCATTGCTAGAGCGCAAGCACGACCCAGAGTAGGGGGGTCGGAGGCCGCCACGTGGGCTGAGGATAGCAATGATATGAGCAGCTTGGCTTGGGGTTCGGCCACATGGAGGGAGCGTCTGCTGTGATGGAGTTTTTGAAGGGCAAGGAGATGATCGACCCCCACAACTCCTCCTTGTCTCTGGAGGCAATCCCTGAGAGTGCTCCATGATTGAGCGATGTCCCTTGCTGTTACTGCTGTAGTTGTTGCTGTTGATGAAGAAGAACGCCCAAAACTACTCATATTCTCCAGCCATTCCTCCAGCGATTCGAACCCGCTACCCTCCATTCCCGATTTCTTTTCCTAATCCTGTCCCCTCAGCGAAGTCCGTCATGCACCTTCAAATCAGTTTGGAAGAATTCAATTTGAAAGAACTTTCTGTTTCCTATTTTATAGCTTTGGATAAAGAAAAAAACAAAACAAAAATAAAAGAGTCATATGCAATGATGATTATGAAAGAATTTTTTTTTAACTACTTGCATGATTGGTTTATTATATGCAATGATGATTATGAAAGAAATTGTTTTTTTTAACCACTTCCATGGTTGGTTTACAGTGCTATGTGGTTTAGCTGTAAATTGATTGCGAGTTTTTCATCATAGTATACATGGTGGATGGTGTTCCCTGTAGTTTTTGAGCAAAGTGTGAGGGGTATGATTTTAAAATCCAATTTCATTTTTATATTTTTATTTTAAATTTAAAGTTAAAATCCAATTTTATTTTTATATTTTTATTTTAAATTTAATGTTAAGTGTTGAAATTGTAATATATAATTATTTTGATGAAAATATTTTTATATTTTTATTTTAAATTTAACGTTTAAGTGTTGAAATTGTAATATAAAATTATTTTGATGAAAATAAACATGAAAAATTTTATCTTCCATATCAAAATTTGTAAATATTTATTGTTAAAACTGTAAATATTTACGATTAAACCTTAAAATTGTGATTTTTCATAATTAATTTTTTTAATAAAAAATGTTATTTTTACAGCATTACATTGCTCCTAAAATCTCCAAATCAACACAATGTCAAGAGATTGACCTACTCTCGAGGAATTAAGTTATAAGGGAAAAAAAGTTAAAGGGAAGACCTTAGCATTATGTGTAGTATTTTATAAGATAAATAAATAAATATGTCTATTAAAATATTTATGAAATGGTAATATAAGATAATAAAGTTTATATATGATATATTATTTTTCAAGATAATAAAGTAATAATAATTTTTTAATCAAAGTTAATAAGGTATTAGTAAGTTTTAAATTATGGATTTTGTTTATTTAATTAGATTTGAGTTTTTTTAACTTTGAGAATATTTTAAACAAATTATAAAATGGGTCTTTTTTAGTTGTTTAAAATAATGAGAAAGGAAATCTATTTTTTTTAGGTGAAATCTTATATGAATCATTTGATGAAATCATAGATATCAAGGGTTAGCCTTACACATTCTTGTTGCAATAAAAGTATTAAGGGTGTTAAATTCATTCTTATCAATCCAAAATTATAATTTCAGTAAACATTACAAAATAATAACAAACTTTAAAAAATTAAATTCTTAGAATGTTTAACCTTCTTCCTTTACTTTACATCTAAAACTAATTATTTTATTTTAATATCTCTCAACCATTTGAATCACATCCACATCATTTTCAAAATCAACTTTATTGTACCTTTTACTAGACCCCTATAAGTTAATTCATAATCTCTAATAACAAACCTATTAAGAATATAAAAAAATACAATATAATTTTATTTACATTTAAGATACTCCATCTTCTTATTTCACATCTCTAAATGAATTGATTTTTTTAATTGAAATATACCTTTTTCTTAAATCATTAGATATTAAACTTTAACTTTGATTTCCCTCTTGTAGTATCATGTGTATTGACATAATTTATCCATGTATACAATTTCCATGGATGTTCTAAAGACTTTAACGGCCATTAAATGACTTTATGGATAGTGTTTCTTGTTGGATGGTGACAACGCATTTGCGTAGTTACATTTTGGTTCATTTCCCTTTGGACGTGGTTGTGGTTGTTGGCACTTTATATCTCCAATTTGATTGTTTTTGTTTTGTTTAAATGAAAAGTTTGTGAGGTGTTGTGTGCATTGTATTGTAAATCTTGTTTTTCAATGTTTTTTCACTTAGAGTAATTGTAACATTTTTGTTTCTCCAGTTTGTAAATATAATTATAACTGGCCAAGAAACTATGGCGGATTAAATATGTGTGAATGTTTGATTTGATGAACATTTGTATAAAAGAGTCAATGTATGAATTTTATGTTATTAATAGAAAATGGTTATATGTTGCACAACTGTTGAAAGGGGGGAGTTTGTCAAGATAGAACATGGATGCTATGAGAGAGATGGTGAGGAAAACCAAGAATGGTTGAGATGACCCTCACCAAACCAGTACCTATTAGGTGCAATTGCTCAACAATCCTCTGACCCATAAATGATTTACCAGTCAGGCTAGTAGTTGGAAGGCCCTCCTCAAGAGTTAATGAGGAGATGGGGCAGTGTACCCATCTGTAAGGCTTCCAGGCCTGACCACGAGTTAGGGATTCGGACCCATGCAACTTTGTTGAGGAAGGAAAGAAAGGAAGTAATTCGAGGGGGCAGAGGCAGATCAGAAAAAGGAAGCAGAGCAAAGAAATCAATCTCCAGAAGAGAAGAGAGCGTGGTTCGACTCTAGAGTTGAGAGGAAAACTGAGAAGCAAGCTCATTTTGGTTGTAAGAAGCCATGGGCAGGGTTTCGCTACAAGCTAATAAACGAGGTTGACGAGTGACTGAGGAAGTGCTCGCACAGACCTCCTTGCTTAGAGTAGAGAAAATTGTTTGCCAAGATCATGTGGGAGGAGGTGAGTAACATCTGTCCCTGATTGTCGTGGAGCAAGGAGAAAGAATCTCTCTCAGAGCATCATGGTCTAGCTCAAGGGTGGCCAGCGATAACTCCGTCAGGAGTGGCTCTGCCTATGGTTGGGTGGAAACATGTACCCCTTTCAGCAGTCACTTCACGTTTTCGAGTTCTGATAAGTGTTTTCATACTTTGTGTAATACAATGGATACAATGATTGAATGTATGTGTTGATGGTTAAATTTTACAATGTTTGAATAGTTATTAGAAATGCTCATTTACTTATGTAAACTTCTATATGTACATGGCCTTCGACTTACCTCAGTCGAGTCGCTAGAGAATTATGGGATGTGAGTGTGCAGGAGAGTCAGGGTAGGCTTAACTAAAATGTCTAAGTCATGTCGACCTTTTGAGTCTACCTTAACGGGAATGTCAAGTTCAACTCTGTGGAAGAAGGGCACTTCCTTCAGACCTTTCACCCGTGTGACCGAGGGCTCATACCCATGGCCTTAATTAAGTCTCGGCTAAGAGCTAAGTGTAGCCCTTGAACCTCGATATGATTTCATATGACCCAAGGTCGGAAACCCCTCACTAAGCCCAAAAGGAGTGAGGCTACTTTGGCTTCAGGACTTCGGGACTTATGACTTCTCAATCTTCAAAATCAGTTGAAGGTCGAAGTCGTGAATTAATGAGGGTCGTGGATCTGGGAATCCCATGGAGATCTCTCTCAACTGTTAAATCAGACCTAGGGAAGGGGTAGTGCTAAGTACTTCGGCGAAGTTCCACTTCGTAAGACTAGGGGTGGTCTAATGCCGAAACTCCCGAATGGTGGAGTCACGAAGTTAATCTGGATCGTTGAGAATAGAGGGACGTGTGTCCACATATCAATGGATATCTGGAAGTTCGGGTATCTAGCGGTATCATTGTGTAGACATAAGGACGCGCGAGTTTCCCCGAAGCTCTGCAAACCGGAGTAAATCCTGTCCGCGAACGCTAGGTGCACGTGGCGATAGATTGGGCGTGGTTCGAATATTTGGAACTCCGGAGAGGAAGCTGGAAGATATACGTCGAACCCCTGAATGTCGAAGTTACGACGTGATGTAGACCGTCGATCCTCGAATCCTTCGGGATCCCTCTCAATCGTCGATCTAAGGACTCCATTGAGAATCCCTCTTAACTACCTAGCCAGCTAGGTCGCGTTGTGGAGCGATGTGTGGCCCCCTCTTGTCCCCTGTGAAATGTCATTCATTGGAATTGAGTCATTGGATGAGAGGCCATGTGGCAGGAGATCCATTAGTCTGGAGACTTGGTACTCTGAAGGAACTTGGCCAAGAGTCTTCAAGGTGTGAAGACTCCCAAAGTCGTGAATGGCGAAGTAAATCTCAACAGTTGATGGGTAGAGGACACGTGGCGCCAGATCCGATAATCAAGAGACTTGGCTCTCCAGGGGATTCGAGATGTGGAGAGTTGATAAGCTCTGAAGCCCATAGTTGCAAAGCAACGGGAACCATAGATCTATGGATCTATGTGGACAAATATCGACCGTGAGATCTGAAGGACATTAGAAGGTTGTTTGTCTGGAGTTGACATGGCTCACTGATGTCATCTAGGGTGATGTGGACCTACAACTAAGGTGCCACGTGTCATCGGGATAGGAACGTTTTGCAGACCTCTTATGCCTATCAGAGCTTGACACATGTCACCCTCTAATGAGGACACGTGACACCCCTGGCCCTCGTTGCATGTTCGCCTCAGGTTCGTGCTCGCCTGGCCAACGTGGTTGGTGATACGACCAGGACTCAGGGAGTCTGGGACTTCAGGAGTTTGAAAGATTTGGGGTGTAGTGTAGTAGAGGGACGTTCAATGTCGAACGTCGATTGTTGAATGCCAAAAAAGGGACGTTCAACGTCGAACGTTCTACCTCAATGTCGAACATCAAACGTCGAACACCGACGTTTAACGTAGAACGTTGATCATCGAATGGCCAAGGCCACGTGGAGAGATTTTGGGACTTCAGGGAGTATGTGTGCAGTAAGAAAAGGGGCGTTCAGTGTCGAACGCCAAAGATCCCAACTAATAACACTCGGATAACTTCGGGAGGTTGTATCTTGCAAACCAGAGGTCGGATTAGAGTCGGTATCAGACATTAGAAAGCTACGAACAAGTAGAAGAGGATGAAGAACTCAGAGAGATGATTTGAGATGATTTGAACGAGCAAAAATTTGATGCCCCATCCCTAGAAAGGGTATTTAGGGGTCGAGTGTGTTATAAATTGGTATCAGAGCATGGCAACAACACTTGCCCTGCTTGGGCTCATGCACGAATCACATAAAAATATTATTAGAGAACTTTATGGGATAACACCATACCTTACGCCCCTTCTATAAGAAACTTGTTTGAACCTCTACTGCGAAGAGGAATGAAACCCTCTACGGTTGATAGATGTTTTGGAAGTCTGCATTGTATGTTACTAATGTTTCTAAATAAAGAAGCTGACTTCACTTTGCAATGATATGTGTTGCTCATGAATTGGTAGATTAGTAACTAACAGAAAATGTTTTATTGACACTCAAGCAATCAGTGAACAGCAGGAAAACTACAGCGTAAGGGATGGTGACACACCCTGAGTTGGGTGAGAGTTCCCACAATAGAGAGGAAAAATTTGATGAAAGGAGGGTGGTGGAAACCCCTCCAGATATGGCCGAAACTGTAAGAAGCCTCATGGCAGAATTACAGAGTTGTAAGGCTGACAATGAAAGGTCGATAAAGGAGCAAGAAAAGCCGACTGAAATTAACATGGTCCTATTGCAAAGTATATCAGATATACAAAGGAAACTGCAACATGGTCTAGTTGTCAGTCATGTGGACAGGCATCATACTAAGAAAACCCCAAGTCCACCTGAGATACAAAAGCATGGTTCGTAAAGTGGCCACACCAGGAGGAGCACCTCAAGGAAGGCCCAACATGGGGCCAAGAGACATTCACCAAAATATTCCTCTGAGGACACTAACAACTGTAAGGAATCTTCTAGTGGCACAATTAGTTCCCATTATCAAACGAGAGGAAAGAAGAGGAAACATTCCAAGAGTCATGACCTTGAAGAGTTCAAGAAAGTCAAACCACCCACCTTCGATGGAGAGATTAAGAAGGGGGAAGAAGTCGAAGTTTGGCTACTTGGATTGAAAAAGTACTTCAGTGTCCATGACTACTTTGAAAACTTAAAAGCTCGGATAGCCATTTTCAACCTAAATGGGAAAGCCTCCATTTGGTGGGAGGACCTTAGGAATGTGAAAGGAATCCATGAGAAGGACTTGTCATGGAAACAATTTGAGAAATACTTCAAGAAGAAGTATCTGTCAGAAAAGTACTTTGATGGGAAGACCAAGGAGTTCTATGAACTCAAGCTGGGACAACTCACCATAGATGAATATATCAACAAATTTCTCAAGCTAATGAGGTATGTACCCTACATAAAGGATGAAAAACTAAAGATGCAACGATTTATTAGTGGATTACCTCAGTCCTACCGGGACAGAATTGAGTTTGATGAGCCAAAGACTTTAGAAGATATTATTCGAAAGGAAAGGTATTTCTATGAGCAATTCAAGAATAAGACAGAACCCTGTGAAGACTGGAAGAAGAAAAACAATTCGGGATTCAAGAAGAAGGGGTTTAAATCATCCTGATTTAAGAACCATGGGAAGAGCTCTAGGATGAGCCTTCCTACCAGAAGTGTGTATTAGCAAAATTTTCCATCCCAGAGTGGAAATAAACCATTCGGAGCAGTTCCAAGTAATATTGATAACCTGAAGAGAGAACCCTTGAAATGTTGGGGTTGTGGAGAGGAACATTTGTTGAGGGACTGTCCGCATAGGCAACAGAACAATAAGAGGCTACCACAGTCAATGATGTGGCTAGGAGCATGCCACAAATTTATGCAGCCTTGGATAATAGACAAGCTGACCACCAAGCTTCGGTGGTGGAGATGGAAGGTAAGATTTCCAACCATCATGTTTCCATTTTAATTGACCCTGGTTCTAATTTGAGTTATGTTGGCCTTCAAACTGTCGAGAAATGTAAATTGCAACGAGTTAAACCTGTTAAATCATTGTTGGTACAACTAGCCACTGGAACTAAAAGAAAAGCAACTGAGGTCATACCAGTATGCCAATTCGTTATAAGTAGATTTCCCACCCAAGCAAACCTAAACATACTTCCTTTAGGATCTTATGACATTTTTATTGGCATGGACTGGTTGGCTGCCCATAAAACCAAGTTGGATTGTTACAGTAAAACTTTGGAGTGTGAAAATGAAGAAGGAAGAAGGGTAACCCTACAAGGGATTCAAAATCCTGTCTTAGTGAGACAAATATCAGCCCTCCAAGTGAAGAAGTATTGCAGAAAGGAATGTCCCTTGTATGCAATACAAGTGTTGAACTCTATTGAGAACAACAAACCCAGCCTAGAGGACCATCCCATATTAAGAGAATATAAAAATGTATTCCTGGAATAGGTACCAGGTCTACCTCCAAGAAGGGATATTGACTTTTCAATAGAACTTGTACCGAGAGTTGTGCCAATGTCTAGAACATCCTATAGAATGAGTACACTAGAGCTAGTTGAGCTCAAACTACAACTGAAGGAGATGTGGGACAAAGGCTACATTCATCCTAGTGTGTCTCCATGGGGAGCACAAGCCTTGTTTGTGAAAAAGAAAGATGACACACTCAGACTGTGCATAAATTATAGACAACTCAATAAGATGACCATCATGAATAAGTATCCCTTGCCAAGGATCGATGACTCGTTTGACCAATTAAGGGGTGCTACAATCTTTTCCAAGATTGACTTGAGGTCTCAATACCATCAAGTCCAAAGTAAAGATGAAGACATCCACAAGACAACCTTTAGGAGAAGATATGGTCACTATGAATTTGTGGTGGTGCCATTTGGGCTTACCAATGCACTGACCATTTTTACGTGCTTAATGAATAATGTACTCAGAAAGTTCCTGGATAGGTTTGTGTTGGTTTTCATTGATGATAATCTATTCCAAGAACAAGGAAGAGCACAAAGAACATCTCAAGCTAGTACTCCAAGTCATAAGAGAACATCAGCTCTATGCTAAGCTTAGTAATTGTGACTTTTTCCAAAAAAAAAGTCCATTACTTAGGCCATGTTATTTATGAGGAAGAAGTGGCATTTGATCCTGAAAAGATTAAATCCATCATGGATTGGCCTACCCTGAAATATGTATCTGATATCAGATCCTTTATGGGCCTAGCATGATACTATATGAGATTCATAAAGGGATTCTCCAAGATTGATTGCCCAATCACCTCCCTTCAGAAAAAGGGGGTTAAATTCATTTGGACATGAAAATGTGAAAATAGATTTCAAGAGCTGAAATACCTTCTAACCAATGCATTTGTGCTAAAGATTGCAAACCCAAACAAGGACTTTCTTGTGTGTACAGATGCCTGCAAGGAAGGGCTCATAGGATTCCTTATGCAAGGACACGTGATTTTCTACGAATCTAGAAAATTGAATGAGCATGAAGTCAATTATGTGACCCACGATGTGGAATTGGTTGCCATAGTGCATGCTTTAAAAATGTGGAGGCATTACCTCTTGGGTAGAATATTTGTGCTTATGATAGACCATAGTGGGTTGAGATATTTGTTTGACCAACCAAAACTCAATGTTAAACAAGTTAGGTGGATGGCTCTCCTTAGTGAGTTTGATTTTGAAATCAAACATATCAAAGGAGGAGAATAGGGTGGTTGATGCCTTTAGTATAAGTATGAAAGTAGTTCACTTGGCAGCTATAAGCGCCAGTGAATCAGACATCAAAGAGAGGGTCAAAGCTGCACAAGAAACATATGCATTTTTCAAGACCGTGACATCATACTTAAAGCAAGAGCCCACGGGGCCGAAGTATGAAGGTTATCAAAAGCTTAACGATGGCCTACTAATTTACAAGGGTAGATTGTATATTCTGAATTGTGATTACTTGAAGAGGTTCATAATGGATGAACTACACAAAAGACCATATACTGGTCATCTTCATTGTCAGAAAATGATCACGTCCACTAGGAAACTATTTTATTGGCCCGGATGGAAAAAGGACATAGTTGATTACTTAGCTAAGTGTCTAGAATGTCAGCAAGTCAAGGCAGAGCACCGACACCCAGCAGGTTTGTTGCAGCCCCTACCAATTCTCGAATGGAAATGGGAAACCATCTCCATGGATTTCATCACAAGGTTACCAAAATCAACCAAACAGAACGACGTCATCATGGTAGTTGTGGACAAACCGAGCAAGGATGCTCACTTCATTCCCGTCAAGTCAACTTGCAAGGCATCAGATATTGCTAGTATTTTCATGAAAGAGATATTTAGACTTCATGGCATGCCTAAGGAAATTATGTCCGACAGAGATACAAAATTTACTTCAAACTTTTGGAAATCTTTGTTCGTTGGATTTGAAACAAAATTGCTCTTTAGTATAGCCCATCACCCTTGAGATGATGGGTAGACAGAGAGGGTAAACCAAGTGTTAGAGGACATGCTAAGGATGCATGTAATGAATCAACCCAAGAAGTGGGAGGACTAGCTACCATTGGTAGAGTTTGCCTACAACAATGGCTATCAAGAGTAATTAAAATGAGCCCTTTTGAAGCCATTTATGGAAGACAATGCAACATTCCAACCAGTTGGAATAACCCAATAGATAGAGTTACAATCAAGTCAGATATGCTAAAGGAAATGGAGCAACAAGTAAATCAGATTAGACAAAATCTAAAAATAGCCCAAGACAGACAGAAGAGCTATGCAAACAAAAAAAGAACTCCTAAAGAATTCAAAGTAGGGGATCATGTGTATCTTCGAGTTAGACCCAGGAAAAGCTCTTTGAGGATGGGAGCTTGTGCCAAGTTGGCACCTCAGTATTGTGGACCCTTTGAAGTTTTGGATAGAGTGGGATCAATAGCCTATATATTAGAACTTCCTCCCATAGTGAAGGCACATATTGCTTTCCATTCACATATTGTTTTCTATGTTTCATTATTAAATAAATATGTACGTGATTCTAATCATATTATTGATTGGTTTGTTATTCAGGTGGAACCCGAGGGAGAATTCTTGTCAGATCCTCAATGCATAGTAGACAGGAAGGAAACCCCACTCAGGAACAGAACCATTGCACAGGTTAAGGTGCAGTGGAAACACTTTGTCCGAGATGAGGCTACATGGGAAATGGAGGATGCCACGAAACATGCATATCCATTTTTGTTTACTTATGTACATACAAGGCACATCGACAGATAGAACATCGAGGACGATGTTCCTTTAAGGGGGAGGGGATTGTAACACCCATGTTTCCCCTAGCTTGTAAATATAACTTTAACTAGACAAGAGACTATGGAAGACTAAATATGTGTGAATGTTTGATTTGATGAACCTTTGTATAAAAGGGTCAATGTATGAATTTTTTGTTATTAATAGAAAATGGTTATGTGTTGCACAACTGATGAAAGGGGGGAGTTTGTCAAGATAGACCATGTATGTTATGAGAGAGATGGTGAGGGAAACCAAGAATGGTTGAGATGACCCTCACCAAACCAGTACCTACTGGGTGTAATTTCTCAACAGTCCTGTGACCCATAAATGAATTACCAGTCAGGCTGGTAGTTGGAAGGCCCTCCTCAAGAGTTAATGAGGAGATGGGGCAGGGTACCCATCTGTAAGGATTCCAGGCCCGACCACGAGCTGGGGATTTGGACCCACACAACCTTGTTGAGGAAGGAAAGAAAGGAATTAATTTGAGGGGGGCAGAGGCAGATCAAAAAAAGGAAGCAGAGCATAAAAAACGAACTCCAGAAGAGAAGAGAGTGTGGTTCGACTATGGAGTTGAGAGAAAAACTGATAAGCAAGCTTGTTTTGGATATAAGAATCCATGTCAGGGTTTCGCTACAAGTTGTTCAATGAGGCTGACGAGTGACTGAGGAAGTGCTCACACAGACCTCCTTGCTTGGAGTAGAGAAAATATGTTGTCAAGTTCCTGTGGGAGGAGGTGAGTAACCTTCGTCCCTGACTATCGTGGAGCAAGGAGAAAGAATCTCTCTCAGAGCATCATGGTCTAGCTCGGGGGTGGCCAGCGGTAAATCCGTCAGGAGTGGTTGTGCCTATGGTTGGGTGGAAACAGGCACCCTTTTCAGCAGTCGCTTCACGTTTTCCAGTTCTGATAAGTATTTTCATACTCTGTGTAATACAATGGATTCAATGATTGAATGTTTGTATTGATGGTTAAGTTTTACATTGTTTGAAAAATTAATAGAAATTATCACTTGCTTCTATAAACTTCTATATTTACATGGCCTTCGACTTACCTCAGTCGAGCCGCTAGAGAGTTATGGGATGTGAGTCCAGAGAAGAGTCGGGGTAGGCTTAACTGAAACGTCTAAGTCTTGTCGACCTTTTGAGTCTACCTTAGTGAGAATGTCAAGTTCAACTCTGTGGAAGAAGGGCACTTCCTTCAGACCTTTCACCTATGTGACCGAGGTCTCATACCCATGGCCTTAGTTAAGTCTCAGCTAAGAGTTGAGTGTATCCCCCGAACCTCGATGTGATTTCATATGACCCAGGGTCGAAAACCCCTCGCTAAGCCCAAAAGGAGTGAAGCTACTTTGGCTTCGGGACTTTGGGACTTATGACTTCCCAATCCTTGAAATCAGTCAAAGGTCAGAGTCTCGAATTGATGAGGGTCGTGGATCTGGGAATCCTATGGAGATCTCTCTCAACCATTAGATCGGACCTAGCGAAGGGGTAGCGCTAAGTACTTCGACGAAGTTCCACTTCGGGAGAATAGGAGTGGTCTAATGTTGAAACTCCCAAATGTTGGAGTCATGAAGTTAATCTAAACCATTGAGAATAGAGGGACGTGTGTCCACAGATCAACAAATATCCAGAAGTTCGGGTATCCGACGGTATCATTGTGTAGACATAAGGACGTGTGAGTTTCCCCGAAGCTCTGCAAATCAGAGTAAATCATGGTTGTGAACATTAGGTACACGTGGCGATAGATCGGGCGTGGTTCAGAGATTCAGAACTCCAAAGAGGGAGCTGGTAGATATACGTTGAACCCCCGAATACCGAAGTTACGACGTGATGTAGACTGTCGATCCTTGGATCCTTCGAGATCCCTCTCAACCGTCGATCTAAGGACTCCATTGAGAATCCCTCTTAACTACCTAGCCATCTGGGATGCGTTGTGGAGTGATGCGTGGCCCCCTCTTGTCCCCTGTGAAATGTCATTCGTTGGAATTGAGTCGTTGGATGAGAGGCCACGTGGCAGGAGATCCATCAGTCTGGAGACTTGGTACTCCAAAGGAACATGGCCAAGAGTCTTCAAGGTGTGAAGACTCCTGAAGTCATGAATGGCGAAGTAAATCTCAATTGTTGACGGGTAGAGGACACGTGGCACCAGATCCGATAGTCAAGAGACTTGGATCTCCGGGGGATTCGAGATGTGGAGAGTTGATAAGATCTAAAGACAGAAGTTGCGAAGCAAAGGGAACCGTAGATCTATGGATCTACGTGGACATATATCGACCGTGAGATCTAAAGGACGTTAGAAGGTTGCTTGTCTGGAGTTGACGTGGCTCACTAACATCATCCAGGGTGACGTGGACCTGCAACTAAGGTGCCATGTGTCATTGGGATAGGGACATTTTGAAGACCCCTTATGCCTATCAGAGAATGACACGTGTCACCCCCTAATGAAGACATGTGATACCCCTGGCCTTTGCCGCGTGTTTGCCTCGGGTTCGTGCCCACCTGGCCAATGTGGTTGGTGATATGACCGAGACTCGGGAAGTCCGAGACTTCGTGAGTTCAGAAGATTTGGGGTGTAGTGTAGTAGAGGGACATTCAACATCGAACGTCGATTGCCAAACACCAAAAAAGGGACATTCAACGTCGATTGTTGAACGTCGAATGTTCAACCTCAACATCGTACACCGAACATTGACGTTTAACGTAGAACATCGATCGTAGAACGGCCAAGGCCATGTGGAGATATTTCGGGACTTCGGGGAGTATGCGTGCAGTAATAAAATGGGCGTTCAACGCCGAACGTCGAAGACCCCAACTAATAACACCCAGATAACTTCGGGAGGCCGTATATTGCAAACCAGAGGTCGGATTAGAGTTGGTAACAGTCATTAGAAAGCTATGAATGAGTAGAAGTGTATGAAAACCTTGATGAGATGATTTGAACGAGAAAAAATTTGATGCCCCATCCCTAGAAAGGGTATTTAGGGGGCGGGTGTGTTACAACAATAAAGATATCATTGCCCCCATTTTTGTTGTTAGCTACTTAGTTTGTTATGTCCATTATATTCCATGTTTGCAGGCCATTAATTTCACTATTTGCATGCCATTATATTCTGTGTTTGCATGCCATTAATTTCACTGTTTGCGGGCCATTATATTCTATGGTTTGAAGGTTTGATTCCCAACAAGTGGTATCAAAGCCCGAGGAGCAGTTTGGTCGTTGGTAATTCGTGTCATGTGAAGGAGGCCACAGAGAATGGCGAAAGTCTCAAGTGTTAGGTTCGAGGTGGAGAAATTTAGTGGAAAGAACAACTTTGAGTTGTGGAAGCTGAAGATGTGGGATTTGTTGGTGCAACAAGGATTGCACAAACCATTGGACAACAAAAGAAAGAAGCGAGTGAGTATGTCGGATGATGAATGGGAAGATCTCGATGCAAGGGGTCCCAACACCATTCGGTTGTGTCTAGCTGACATAGTTCTCTTCAATATCATAGGAGAGCTAACAACAACTGGCCTATGGAGCATAATGGAGAGCCTCTACATGACGAAGTCCCTAATGAACTGAATCTACTTGAAGAGACAACTATACAGTCTATGGATGAAAGAATGTACCAATATTGTTGATCATTTAAATGTATTTAATACTCTCTTATGCCAGTTAACTAGTATGGATGTAAAAATCGATGAGGAAGATAAGTTAGTGACATTGTTGTGTTCATTGCCTAAGTCTTGGGATCATTTAGTCACTTCTATTGGCTTTAGCTCAACATACACCCTTGATTTTGACTCTGTTGTGGGAGCCTTGTTGTCCGAGGAGGTGAGGAGGAAATCCAGTATAGAAACCTACACACCAGAAGCATTGGTGGTTAGAAGTTGATCTAGGGAAAGAGGGGAATCATGAGGTACATCTAGATCTATGTCAACGGACAAGAAAAGTAAGTTAACATGTTGATATTGTGGTAAATCAGGGCATCTCAAGAAAGATTTTTGGAAGAGAAAAGAATCCAAGGAAGACTTCGGTAAGGAAGCAAATCTGGTTGAATCAAGTTCAATTATGATTGATGAAGTTTTCTCTATCTGTAGTCTTTCACAATATCAAGAAGAATGGTTGTTAGACTCTGGTGCTTCCCATCACATGTGTTCACATAGATGTTGGTTTTCTTCTTACCAATCTATAGATGACAGTGTTGTTTTTATGAGAAATGATATTTCTTGTAAAAGTGTTAGGATTGGGAGCATTAAGGTTAAAACATTCGATGGTATTGTAAGAACGTTGACAAATGTTAGAAATGTACCAGACCTTAAATTTTATTTATTTATTTGGGAGTTTTGGATTATGGAGGTTACAGGTTTACAGGTCAAGGTGGAGCATTGAAAGTGTGCAAGGGAATCTTGGAGATTATGAAGGCTACAAAGATTGGAAACCTTTACAAACTAGAAGGAAGCACTCAAGTCAGTGAAGCAATGGTGGTATCTAAGGAATCAAGGGTGTCTACTTGTTTATTGCATTAGTGATTGGGCCATATGAGCAAGGAAGGGTTGGGGCTGCATGTATTGGTAAATCGTAAGCTATTTCCAAAATTACAATCTTTGAATGTCTGCGAGTTTAATGTCTCTATTAGTTATAGTGATGGAGAGTAAGGGGTGTAGATTGTGGGACCCTACTACCCACAAAAACATCATTGGCAAAGATATATACATGAAACAATTAGATGTTGTTCAGGATCGCAAAGGGAGATTTGTTTGCAAACTCAAGGAATCATTGTATGGCCTAACGGTACCTAGGAAATGGTACAAGATGGTTGATTCCTTCATAGTGAGCCAAAATTTTACTAGAAGTGAGTATGATCATTGTGTTTACTTCAAAAGTTTCAGTGGAATATTCATTATCTTGATGCTATATGTTGATGATGTGCTTGTTGCAAGCCCAAGCATGGTTGAGATCAGTAGGTTAAAGGCTCGGTTGGTTAGGATGTTTCAGATGAAGGATTTAGGAGCAATAAAACAAATCTTGGGCATAGAAGTATATAGATATGGGAAAATTGGTAAGTTGTGGTTGTCACAAGTCTATGGAGAAGATATTGATGAGGTTCAATATGAACATTGTGAAACAGGTAAATATCCCTTTAGCTTTCCATTGTAAGATTTCTTCAAATTTATATCCTGATAGTAAGGAAGGAAAGGATTATGTGTCTCGTGTACCTTATGCAAGTATGGTAGGAAGGTTGATGTTTGTGATGGAAGTTTCAAATATTTCACATGTAGTTGGGGTTGTTAGTGGACACATGGAAAAACCAGGTAAAGAGCATGGAGATGTGTGCTTTGGTATATGAGAAGCACGAGTATCACCTATAGCGGTTGCAGTGTTTTAGTTTGTGGTTATGTTGATTCAGTGGAAGTGGAGTGATCCACACTGGAGCAAATCATGTAGACATGCTCATGCAACCGGTATTGTTAGAGAAGTTGTGGTGATGTTGGCTTCTTTAGGCTTATGTAATGGTGATGATTGAATTTGTTGGGCGAGATATTAGGCAAATTGTTGTCAAGGTGGAGATTGTTGGATGGTGACAATACATCTGGGCAATTACATTTCGATTCCTCTCCCTTTGGACGTGGTTGTGGTTGTTGGCACTTCATATCCTCGATTTGATTGTTGTTGTTTTGTTTAAATGAGAGGCCTGTGAGGTGTTGTGTGCATTGTATTGTAAACCTGGTTCTTCACTATTTTTTTACTGAGAGCAATAAATATATCATTGCCCCCGTTTTTGTTGTCCGCTAATTAGTTTGTTACGTCCATTATATTCTCTATTTGCAGGCCAATAATTTCACTGTTTGGAGGTCATTATATTCTTTGTTTGCATGCAATTAATGTCATTGCTTGCATGCCATTATATTATCTGGTTTGAAGGCATGATTCCCAACATTTCTTTGTCTTTAAAGGTTTTTTAAGATTTAGTCTCTAAAACACAAAATTTTATAGGGCTTTTATGTATAGTTATCAAAATGTTTTTCAAATTGACTTATCTTCAATAACTAATAACTATTGCAATATGTAATCTAAACAAAGGTTTTGAATCTTACTTGTGTTTAAAATTTTACATCTAATATCATTGATTCATGGGAACAACACTCTTTAAGGTATTTAGTGTTAATGTACAATAATTTTATCTATTATTTATGCGTACATTTAGCTTCGAATATTTTTGTAAGATATAATTTTCCTTTTCAAAAAGATAAAGTTATGTGTTTTCCCATATAATCTAAAGGTAATTTTAATTCAAAAAAAACAAGTGGAATAAGCAACAAAGTTGCTTAGTACCTACCTCTTATGAAAAGTTTGAAAAAAAATAGAATAAGATTAGTTTACAAATGAATTACAACACACAATAAAAGTTTTTTTCTCTAATAATAAAAAAACAATTATTAAAAAAATCTACATTTGCAAAGAAATGATGCATAGCTCAAGATCATAGTGATTTGAGACCTCCACTAATTAAAACGATCTTGATCTAACGCATATTCTGTAATACCCTTATTTCCCCCAACTCGTAAATGTAACTATGTTTTGCTAAAAGGGTAGTGTAAATATTTATGCTACTAATGTAAAAAGGAAAGTGTTGCATAACTGTTGAAGGGGTTGCCAAGGTAGATCATGATGCATGAGAGGAAATCAAGGAGGAAATTTTCCCTTGCCAATTTAATAATCAAGAAAAATACAGATTGCCCATTTTTCTAGGATTGTGGTTAATGGAGAGAGTAGGTAGATGAACTATCAACTTCCCACATTTATGAAAAAGAATGGGTGTTGTACCAAAACTACCTTGTCTCAGAAGCATGGGAAGAAAAGTACCCATCTAGGGGATTCTGGACTGACCCACGAATTGGGATATTTGACCCACGAAAATCTTACTGTAGAAGCCAAGAGACAAGGAAAAAGGGAGAGCAGAGAAGAAGGGAGACAATTGGTTGAGTCTGGGAGCCATTTTATGAGTAGAGAGGATGTAGAGGAATGAGTCTGGTGACTATTTTCTGAAGAGGAGAGCATGTGCAACTCTCTGGTTCTGAAGAGAACTGAAAAAGAAAATGAATTTGTTCTGGGTACAGGAATTTGCTGGCAATGTTTTGAGTCCAAGCTGGTAAACAAGGTTGCATAGAAGATGAGTGACTGAGGAAGCACTCATTGCAAACCCCCTTTCTTGGTGGAGAGAAAATCGATCTACCAAGTTCTTGTGGGAGGAGGAGAGTGGCCTTTGTCCTTGGTTGTTGCTTAACAAAAGGAAGAGTCTGATCCAGGTGGATATTGGTGGCCACCCACCTTTTCCAAATGGCTCAAAACAGTTTTCTGGCAATTTTGGCAATTTACTATTTTTAGCAGGTTTTAACTCCCGGGGCCATTTTGAGGGTCCAAATGAAGGTTTTTAGAGATCGAGGTTCTCAATGATAGTCGAGGGCATAATTAAACCCCCAAAATGAATCTCCTCGATGATACCTTTCCAACGAGCTATCACACGCCTAAAATGGAGATCGTATGCAAAAGTTACGACCCCGGGAAGTTGATGTACTCACTTATCCAAACGGGGCCCACATGACTTTTGGCACTTCATCTCCTAGGGTTAGGTTTTTGGATGTCTAGGACTTTTGGCATTCCCGTTTATTGTAAAAGGACCTTCAGAGCCTCATTGTAATGATCTTCTTGCGAATGCGAGTAGCCATCACATCTCTTCTCAGAGATAAGCTGCCACCATTCTAGCGAGTCTTTCACTCTGTATTTTTACAGTCTCTGTACATTTCTTTCATTAATAGAAATCGTGTAT
>ML793138.1:243530-257049 GCA_009831015.1 Picea engelmannii
GATTTTCTGGACATCTCATCACTCGGTGCTGCTTATCGATATGCTGTTAAAATTGAGCAGAAATTTAAGCACCAGAACAAACGGGAATTCGGGTCTGCAAATCCGCAACAACCAAAGTATGACAAAGACGGCCTGAACAAACAGTCTCCCGAAAACCAGTCCAAGACACGGGAAAAGAAGGGTCACAAGAAGACAAAGAAGGACACCGAAAAATGGTGCGAGTTCCACAAAATCCCTTGGCACAACACCGATGAATGTCGCTCAAAACAGTCATTGGTGGCCGAGATCAAAGACAAGGAGCCAAACCTTGATTCAGAATCTGATTCTGAAAATAATGGTAAAAGGCAGATCATCGACGTAGAACCCACTGCTATTGTCGCGACCGCAACAATTCAACCAGAAGAACCAACAGATCCTGAAGAAGGGGAGCGCCTTTTTCATTCATAGATGTGGGTGAAGGGGACTGGGCTGCATTTTATTGTTGATAGCGGAAGCCAGAAGAACCTCATCTCAGCAGAGGTCGTCAAACAGTTGGGATTGTCGACAACACCACACCTGCAGCCATACAACATTGGGTGGCTTCGCCAAGGACGAGATCTCTGTGTCAACCAACAGTGTCGATTGTCATACGGCATCCAACCCTTCAAGGATGAGGTATTATGTGATGTTTCCCCACTGGATGTCTGTGATGTTCTCTTGGGTCAACCATATATGTGGAGACGCCATGTTGTTTATGAGTCTCGACCCCGTAGTGTAATTGTTACTTTGGGGGGTCATCTCTACAGAATACCAGAGGTAGTTCCAACTACTGTTCCACCTAAAAAGTGTCGCAAGGTAGTATCTCATACTGCAAAATTCAACTTCTTCACAATATGTTCAAAAGGAGAACAAAAGGACACTGCAACCACTACAGCCTTGCCCCAAGCACCTTCTATCCAACAGAAGCAGGTCGACAAGGCTGCAACAAAGTGCAAAGATTCCTTCTGCACATTGTCCTCTCATGTATCTCGACTTGTTGAGCAACCTCAACCGCAACAGGTTCGTGACAGATTTCCACAAACCAAGCAGCGCGACGTCTCCAGCAAGACAAGCAGCTCACCAAGATGCAAATTCAACAAATGCTTTTCCCTCTCCCCTGGGAACTCAACGCAATGGATACCATTGCTTCCTAAGGAGGGAGGATTGATCCAGGTGGATATCGGTGGCCACCCACCTTTTCCAAATGGCTCAAAAGAGTTTTCTGGCAATTTTGACAATTTACTATTTTTAGCAGGTTTTAACTCTCGGGGCCATTTTGAGGGTCCAAATGAAGGTTTTTCGAGATCGAGGTTCTCAATGATAGTCGAAGGCATGATTGAGCCCCAAAAATGAATCTCCTCGACGATACCTTTCCAACGAGCTATCACACGCCTAAAATAGAGATCGTATGCAAAAGTTACGACCCGGGAAGTTGATGTACTCACTTACCCAAACGGGGCCCACATGACTTTTGGCGCTTCATCTCCTAGGGTTAGGTTTTTGGATGTCTAGGACTTTTGGCATTCCCGTTTATTGTAAAAGGGCCTTCAGAGCCTCATTGTAATGATCTTCTTGCGAATGCGAGTAGCCATCACATCTCTTCTTAGAGATAAGTTGCCACCATTCTAGCGAGTCTTTCACTCTGTATTTTTATAGTCTCTGTACATTTCTTTCATTAATAGAAATCGTGTATTACTATATCTCTGTGTTTATGGTTTCATCTCTTATATATTTATGTTATATTATTGGATACACACGATATCTCAATGCATTTCTTTATTATATCTCCGCTCTCATTTCGTGCCAAAAATAATCTGGATCAGAGTCTCTCTAAGAGCATCATGATCTAGCTAGGGGATGGCCAACGGTAAATCCGTCTAGGAGTTTTTGTGCTTACGGTTGGGTGGAAAAGGGCACCCCTTTCAGCAGTTGCATCACTATCTAGTTTCTAGATAAGTATACTTGGTTAGATGTCTGTAGTGTTTAGATTAGAGAAAATTTTGTACTATGTTCTAGAACTGTGTAAGTTTAATTTCTGACAAAAGTGACTTGAAAAGTTTAAGCAGAATAAAGAGAATGTCTTATTTGAAGCTCTTCTTATTTAATTTCTTATCTCTTGACTATCTGTGTGCTAAAATGAGGATTTTGGGAGTGGATGTTGTGGTTGACTGTGTTGCACAATTTAATGCATATTGGGAACTGATGACTGAACAGTTAAAAACATCAATAACACCTCCAAAAGAAGAGAGTGATTTTTCTGCGTAATAGTGCTCATATTCGGGATGTTCTCAAATCCCCTGCCAGAAAAGTTATAAGATATCAGATTTGTGTGGACTTTAGGAATAATCCCAAATATGGGAAAACATTAAAAGTCCTTATAAATAATTATTGAGGAAAAATAATTAGGACATAAACATGAAATTGGTCTAAATAAATAAAATACAAAAGTTCTCAAAATTTCATTTGGGGCATAAATAAACATTTATGTTTAAATTGTGTTAAATCTCTTAAATTTGGAAAGAATCCCCTTAAATTTTGGTGGGCAGTAAATCCTGGTAGAAATACCGAATTTACTGTGCAGGTAAATCTTTGTATTAGGATCATTTCCCTCAAATTTACTAAGAGTATTAAATCACAGTAATAAGGAAATAAAGTTTTACTCATTTACCCACGAGAAGGGAGAGATTATAATTATATTTTAATTTCGAGGATGGAGAAATTTCCTTGGAATATAAACTTTTATTTAATCTCTTTATAAAGCCTCGAAAACTATATTTTTTCCTTTCCTTATTTTTCTGTAAAATAAAATAATTTTCCTTTAAATCGTCAAATGAGTAAAACTATATATATATATATATGTGTGTGTGTGTGTGTGTGTGTGTGTGTGTGTGTGTGTGTGTTTATATACATATGATAATTATTATTAGTAGTAGTAGTAATATTATTTTATTATTCTGAAAATGCAGGTTAAAGCTCCTGGAGCATGAAAGACCTGAGACCAAGGGGAATAGGGAATAAACTATGACTAAATGCTTTAACCTTCTCATAGTCTTCAGAACTCCGGGAGTTCGGAGCTCTGGGGCTCCGGGGTGTTTGGGTCATGGGATTCCATGAGCCAAAGTCGTCGAATACTCGAACCCTACCTTTCCTTGTATAAGGTTGCATACATAATAAATATAAATAATTACATTATTGTGTTTAATGCACATTTGTTATAATACACTGTTATTTCAACACACACACACACACACACACACACACATTTCCTTTAAATCACAATGTAATACAAGTGGGTCCCCTCCGGAACTTTGGGACTCCGGGTTATATGAGAATGAAGAATTGGGTGGAGGAGTCGAAGGCGTGGATCCAAATATCCTTTCCTTCATTATATTATTGAATATTAAATATAACCTTAAATATTGTTTAAACCTGGGTGAGAATTTTGAGAGGTATAATATAATATATTATATTATAATAATACTTATTAAAATGCTTACATGTGAACGACGTCGATCGTTTTAAAATTATTAAATAATGTGGAAAGGTGTATAAGTGGGGTCACTTCGGAGCTTCGGGACTCCGGGGCTCCGGGAGATTGGAGTATAAGGAACGTGGTGGAGAGTCGAAGGGGATTGACCCAGAGAACTCTCTCTCTCTCTCTCTCTCTCTCTCATGTCAAAAAATAATATAATATTGGAGAATTTTAAAAGCTAGGCATAATTTTCGAGGAATATAAAATAATATATTATATTATTTTAAGGTTCATTAAATTGATTTCACGTAAACGAAGCCAACCCCTTTGAATATTAAATGATGTGGTAATGTGTGCCAGTGGGGTCACTTCGGAGCTTCAGTACTCAAGGGCTCTGGGAGATTGGTGTATAAGGAATGTGGTGGAGAGTCGAAGGGAGTTGACCCAGAGTTCTCTCTCTCTCTCCCTTATTTCAAATATTAATAAAATATTGGAGGCTTTATAAACCTGGGCGTTGTTATCACATATAGTTGTCAAGGGCAGCAGGTTGTCCAAGTTCGCGGCCTGCACAAGAAACGTCAAAGCGCAGCGTTCAGAGCAGTCCATTTCAGGTTCAAAATGCAAGCAATAAGCGAGATCAGCTTCAGCGGCGGACATTCCTGAGAATATCAGATCGACGGTTCGTGGGAATCAGGGGTTCGAAATATTGTTAAAGTTGTTTTTCAAAGTGGCCAAATCCATAAGTGTCGAAGGTCCGGAGTGAATCTGGACCATCCATCGACAGGGCCACGTGTCAACAGATCCATAGCTCTGGGTAAAAGCAGTTGAAGGCAAAGGAGGTTTGAGATTTGATTTTCCCGGAGCCCGGAGACTCGAAGGGATCTCAGTCGTCGATCTCTAGAGGCCACACGTCCTCAGATCATCCTTCGGGAGGTATTATCGTTCAACTTCAAAAGTAGTGTCCTCCTCCCCCAGGGAACAATTTGGCGGATTCTAAAGTTGGCGGGCAGTTGAGCTTTGCAGTGGCACTAAATCTAGCGGGTGGGTTGAGATCTCAGATCGAGACTCGATCTATGACCACAGTTCATTGCAGGGACGCAACATGCTTAGGCGATAATTTTCTTGAGCGGTCCCGCAATTGAAACCATGGTTTGGCAAAAGGACTACGTGGCAAGAGGTGGTGGATTGTGGGCTCAAAAGCAGTGTGAACCCAAACCACCTTTGAGCGGCCCCGCGATCACATGTTTATATGGTGTCCTATTTGAGAGCACCACGTGGTCGCCTCCTGGGCATTTAGTCTCGTTGATTTCTCAATGCAGACAATTAATGAAGGTGAGGAAGGTTGGTGAAACCTCATCTCACCACTTAAATGGAAATCCAGAAGGACTGTCAACAAGCCGACTCTTCTACAGGTCCCTGCTGAAACATGATTGCGTCCGACAGAAGCTCGTGTCTGACAGAATACTACATGCACAGTCTGCCAGAGAACATGCAGACATAAAGCCTTGAAAGCAAAGACTCGAACATGCCTCTACTGTTAGTGGCGAATTGTTCTGAGTATATAGGATTCATTTTGATATTTTGTGAGGGTTGATGGTTGAGCTAGGCTCCCGTATTGTAAACTTTTGATGAAGCTTATGGTTTTCTGGTTATGTAACAGGATTTGAGACTTCTGGTTTAATCTAAGTAAGCTTATTTTCCGTCTTGTTTACCTCTAATGCCAGAGTGTCCATGATTGAAAGATTCACATGGATTGTTATGGCCGTATTGTAATGTAGGTTTGATTGCAGTTCTGTTGTAACGTTCTCCAGCCTTTTCTGAAACTTTGAATCCAATAGGATATTATTTTATGAGTTGTTCCTCCTTAGGCTGCTGGAAGACCGGATGTCCATAGCAGACCTCTACATTCTTATCTCTAGTTCTTCCTCCTACTCACCCTTACTACAACTTACTAACTGAAATTAATCAAGACCTCACCTGCTTGTGCATGCTGGTCCAGTTTTCTGAGTTAGAACGATATTATCTTGAGTCTGAACCCATTCGACCCCCTTTAAATTTATTCATTGTGACATATAAATTGATGGGTATTGGGCTTACCTCCGATGCAATCCGGAGGTGACTTCTAGTGATAACAGGTGCATTTTCCAAAGAGGTTAATATAATATATATTAAATGGGTTTATTGTGATATTGGTACGTGATAAAGTACCAACCCTATTTCCCTTTTTAATTTAATATTAATGCGAAATCACATGAAGTGTGGACCCTTTAGGAGTTTGGGACTTCGGAGCTCCGAGAATTTGGGACTCCATGATGTCTGGAGTAATAGAATCAACAAATAACGAAGGGCAAAACCTACCCTTTCTCGTTCCACTGGCTACAGAAATATCAATATAAACATTTAAGATGATGAATTATATTATAAATTAATATAACTAATTATATTTACACAAAGGTATAGTATGAGTGGGACCCTCTTGGTAACTCTGGCATTCGGGGGATTTTGGTTCATAAACGCATGATGAGGAATTTCGTCGAATCTGAAGGCTTAGGTATTAATAGGAATTGATAATCCTAAGTTCCCCCTTTGATATAAATTAATCATATTATAATATAATTAAATACAATTATATTATAATATAATTAATAAAATGATAATTTATGGTTGAATATAGTTAATCCTTTTTCCCAGTAGATAAATAAATATGCATATATATATATATATGTGTGTGTGTGTGTGTGTGTGTGTGTGTGTGTGTGTTAAATTACATGAAAATGCAACATGGAGGAATTGAATTATATACCTTAATTAAGGTTAATCAACTTAAGTATACTATGGAGAAATTATCCTCATTGTGTTATAATATAATTACTCATAATTATCATATGAGTAATTTATTGAGTTAGTGTTAAACTACTTCTAAGAGGGAAAAGAGAAAGTAAAGATTCCAGTAATTACTGGGCCATGGGTATTAGGTTAAGCGGAATTTTTTTTATACCCCATCCCTTAAAAAGGTACTTAGGGGTCGGGTGTGTGACAAAGTGGCATCAGAGCAGGCAACGACACTTGGCCTTCTTGGGCTCATGAAAGAGTCAATTAAATTTTAATAGAAATCTTTAAGTGGGAGGGAGCCCTACCCTACCCTATCTAGTAGAGCATGACTCAAACACTAGGTCTGGATGGGCAGAAGAATAGTCACAAGACTAGTTTAACAAGGCTAAGATGAGCCTGTTGATAGTGTTTATTGTCACAAGGAGATTATCTGCATAATCTCCTTAAGGAGAAGGATTGCAGATTGAAATTTTGTTGGGAATTACTCAACAAAAATCGATTCATATTGGATTGCAGCAGAAGAATCATATTTCTACCTTGGGGGAATGATAACCACTCCTACAGGAGTGGGATTATGATGATAGGCGCTAATAGAAAGACTTGGATGTGAATGATCTGAATAAGTTGCAAGGTTTCCTACAAAAGTGGGCTTATGAATCCTTTGGTAATCACAATTGTTGCTTAAATAAGAGATTATGCCTTGTGAGTATATTTTCCCATGTCTAGAATCCTTATGGAAATATGGGAGGTCAACTTACTTGTACTGTCTTAATTGAAACCTGCTATTGGGATAACCCCCTTTAGCAAAGTAAAAAAGAACCATATGGGATGAGAATAACCTTCATGAAAGAAGTAAAGTGACATGAGCAAGTTCAGGAGCTCATGGATGTGCTAAGGGAGTGTATATCCCTAATAACTTAAGGGTGTGCCTATGAAATAGGTAAGCAAGTGGAATATGTTTGCACTACATGCATAGGTAAAATGCTTGGCACGCAAGGATATACTAGAATGCATATGGAAAAATATTAAACATGCAAATTAAGCATATTATAATTTATGGTGGGTTTTAAGGTATGGTCTATTGATGGACCTTTTAAATGAGAATGACCTTATATAAATAGGAATTAACAACAAGAATGAAATGTTGGTAATGTTGTGGCCTATTACCTTACTAAGATAAGATTGTGAGGATTAATGAGAGATCGATGCAAGGTCTGATTAAGGGGGTGTCAAAACACATTTAGATGACCAATGGATCATATTGACATCCAGAGGTGGATGGTAGCGATATGGATATGGCTTGGTATACTCAGATAACAATAAAGAGGGAGTTTAGGAAAATATTCCCTTGTAGAGATGTGTTGACCGAGAATGAAACCAGGCATGAAGAAGAGACTAGAAGTGGTTATCTTATTTCCTTGGGTAATGCAGTAGCTACCCATTTGAATTTTGATTCATATAAGGTTTTTATAGTAGAAAGGGAAAAAGTGGCCCTTGCTAGTTGTTGCCAGGTAGAGAGGCTAGCATCAGTACGAATTATGACTGTGAGACTAGTCATATGATTGATTGTAATATATCACTAAAGAACACTAATATTAAAACTAAAATATCAATGTGAATGAATGAGGTAAAAAGGTGCAAGCGATGCACCTACATATATACAAATATATGCATACATGCTTAAAAGAATAATACAACTTCCTGATCAAGTAGGATGTGAGGAAATATGTCTACTTACCATATTTGAGCAATGCCATGGATGCATGGTTAACCCTATGGTGGAGGGTCTGATTATATCGACGAAACAATAGCTTGAGGAGGATGTTTCCCATTTCCTTGGCAAAAGCTAGAATAAATTGTTGAAAGAATAAATGAGTAGGGATGCCATGTTGTCATGATAAAAGGAAACATGATTATGCATGTGAGGATTGCATGAGAATGATTGTGGACAATCATGAATTAAATGATGTTAAAGTAAAGATGCATGTGAGATGTAAATTAAACCTATGGTAAACACACATAGGCTTACGATGATGCACGTGGTAAAGTGCATTATGAATGTAATTTAACATAACAATGAATATGTGTGGATGAACAATATGGATGCATAATAAAGATGAATTCTTATATCCCTAATAGAATTTTGAGTAAACCTATGAAATAATGAAGTTAAGGCCACTCCAGATAATGATGGATGTGCAACGAAAGAGTTGCATGCTGAAGGAGTTCCCCGTGGAGGAACTGTGTAAAGACTCTGTCAGAAGAAAAATGCCACAACCTTAATGACTGCTGAGAATTGGGCAGTGGGATGTAAGCCTATCTATATAAGAATCCTGGATTACATTCTAAAACATAATGCATGAATGGAAGACTAACAAATGAACGCTAACTATTCTGATATCTAAATAGTAATGTATAGAATGCACATGTTCATAACTCACTGTGAACCAATATATATATATATATATATATATATATATATATATATATATATATATATATATATATATATATATATATATATATATATATATATATATATATATAATGTTGTTGTTGTTGTTGTAGCATGTTGAGTTATCCAAGAAGCTTAAGATGAACCTAACCAAGACTACTCAAGGCAAAGAGCATAAATACCCCAGCAGGGAGTAGATTGCAGAAGAAAAGGAGGAATATGTTTCTCACTTTAAAACTCTGAATTGCTTAACAAAGTTGTAATCCTTAAAAGAACAATTGTGGGAACAAGTACATCTGGTTAAAGAAAAATGAACAAACAACTATAAATTTGGTTAAATCCATGAATGTGTAAAGATAGTGAGGCCCTGGGAATAGTTCAGTTAAGCTGAAAAGTCTAGATTGTGTAGAAGGATTTGGAAAGAGGGAAGAGTCCCTTAAATCCTTTTTCTTGTTGTGTATTGTGTTTCTCTAGGATGATAAGATGATATGTTGTGGTGTGTGAGTGTTTTAGCATGAGAATGGTGATAAATGTGTGACTGTAGAAACAACTAGAGACTTGATTATGTTTGCACTCGTGAAAACATTAAGGGTAATGTGATACAATGCATAAAGATATGTTGGGGAATATCTGAAAATGCTTTACTGATTTAGATATGTATATTTCAGTTAACATGACGACTGACATGACTTGGAATGTGATAATGCATGTTTTGTGTAGGAAATGATTGGAGCTGTTGGGAAAGGACAACTGCCAATGGTAGATAACCTCTAGTAAAGGATAAATGTAATAAGGTTGTTGTTGAAAGATTTTTGAAGGGACTTTAGGAGCCCCATGGAGCACTATTGATGAGGTAAAAATCATAAAAAGGGCATTGGTAGCCAGAACAGGTATAAAAATGTTCATGCCTGCATGGCATAAGGTATGAATGGATTTGGTAAGAATCCCCTCTGAAGTATTTTAATTTCTTACTGATATGCAAATAATTTTGAATGACTATTGTATGCCATTGCTACCCAAGCAGGGTAAGATTCAGGAAATAAGAATCTGAATAATAGAGAGAGGAAATCTATGCTAATCAAGGATGATTAATAATCTTTGCAAGAAAATTCATGAATCAATAGTGTCATGGGTACATTGACCAATCAAGAGTGATTGGGAACAAAAGTAGTCATAGGCAACACATTGAATTGAATGCATTGAGGAAATGCATGCTTGCATAAGGGGGTAGACAATAGACTACCCATTAAGAAAGAAGGACCTTCCAATACTCTACCTGAATTGTAAGGGTGTTAAAGAAAGGAAGTGGGTGGCCATGAGTATTTTCACCACTCGCTACCAGTAAGGAGAAAAGTGTTTAGATGCAACCATATGAAACTTGGGTTTCATATTATAATATGTTAAATTGAGGACATGATCAATTCGTAGCAGCAAGCACAGTCTTGTTGTAACAATGAATGAGAATAAATGAGCTATATGGTGAGGAGGTTGGTTGAGCTCCAACATGGATAAGTGCTTGTCATAAAATGTGGCAAAATTGAAATCAATGCAAGGATGCATTGGGTATGAATGTGGCCATGAATATTGGCATGTTGATTAAAGTCATTTAATATTTGAATTGCATTTGTAAAATTTGGTACATTGAAAATTTTCATGCGTAAAGAATGATATTTCCTTTTACGTTGTATCATTGAATAGATGAAAATGATTTGACTTTTAGTATGAACAGTTTGGAAGATGTAATGTGCATGATAACTAACAACCTGTTTGGCTATGTGAAGATGGAGTTGCAGGGAGAAGGGTCTTGGATATGGCAGCATAACTAAAGCCCATAAGGAAGACCAACATTTGTTGAGCCAAACTGTTATGAGAAGAAATATCTCATACTTGTGAATCCGGTTCTTGTGTGGAACATATTTCAAAATAAAAATGTGGAATTTGGAAATCTGTGGGTGACAGATTTGAAAGAAATTATAAATTGGAATTGATGATAACATCTCATGGTTACTGATACAGGTGAGATGAAATATCTGTCCTGGAGGGACAGAGGATGGTTGTCAAGCTAGAAAGCATGGAGAAGGCTATTGTTGTGACATGAGAACCCTGTGATAATCCATGATCACCATAGAATATGTTGTGTTGTGGTAACACAAGTTGAAGGGATGCCTCGACAAAGCAAGCCAAAGGGACGCCTCAACTAGAAGACTCGATTAAGTCTCTAAAACTCTTCTTGTACGAGAAATCCTTGGCAAGGCAAGATGGATCACTTGAGGGACTGTATAACAGAGAAGGGGATGCCTGAGCTTGGGCCTAGAGGGAGAGTGACTGCAAGGAAGAGTAGACTTCAATAATCCTTGTAAACTATTGGTTGGGATCATGCACACAATGAGTATGTTAAGGAAACAATGGCCCAAGTTAGTAAGACAACCAACTGGATGTGGATCCATAAAATTGCACATATAAGTATTGTGCTAATATGGATATTCCTCTTGATTTTTAAACAACAATAAAAAAAAATTGCATGAAATTGTGATTAATATGTTTGTTGTTTGAAATCATTGTAGGCATGTGACAAAGGCCAATAGTCTAGAAAAGACTGGACCAAGAAAGAGGAACAACACTGCTGACACAGTTGAAAGAAGAAGACATGATTAGTGTTGATGAGATACAAAGAACACCAAGGACGGTGTTCCTTTAAGGGGGAGGGGATTGTAATACCCATGTTTCCCCCAACTTGTAAATGTAACTATATTTTGCTAAAAGGGTAGTGTAAACATTTATGCTATTAATGTAAAAAGGAAAGTGTTGCATAATTGTTGAAGGGGTTTCCAAGGTAGATCATGATGCATGAGAGGAAATCAAGGAGGAAATTTTCCCTTGCCAATTTAATAATCAAGAAAAATCGAGATTGCCCATTTTTCTAGAATTATGGTTAATGGAGGGAGTGGGTAGATGAACTATCAGCTTCCCACATTTATGAAAATGAATGGGTGTTGTACCAAAACTACCTTGTCTCATAAGCACGGCCATAAAAGTACCCATCTAAGGGATTATGGACTGACCCACGAATTGGGGGATTTGACCCATGAAAATATTACTGAAGAATCCAAGAGACAAGGAAAAAGGGAGAGCAGAGAAGATGGGAGACAATTGGTTGAGTCTGGGAGCCATTTTTTGAGTAGAGAGGATGTAGAGGAATGAGTCTGGTGACTGTTTTCTGAAGAGGATATCATGTGCAACTCTCTGGTTCTGAAGAGAACTGAAAAAATGAAATTGTTCTGGGTACAGGAATTTGTTGGCAGTGTTTTCAGTCCAAGCTGATAAACGGGGTTGTAGAGAAGATGAATGATTGAGGAAGCACTCATTGCAGACCCCCTTGCTTGGTGGAGAGAAAACCGATCTGCCAAGTTCCTATGGTAGGAGGAGAGTGGCCTTCGTCCTTGATTGTTGTTGAACATAAGGAAGAGTCTCTCTCGGAGCATCATGATCTAGCTAGGGGGTGGCTAGCGATAAATCCATCCAGAAGTTGTTGTGCCTACAGTTGGGTGGAAAAGGGTACCCTTTTCAGCAGTTGCATCACTATCTAGTTTCTAGATAAGTATACCTTGTTAGATCTCTATAGTGTTTAGATCAAAGAAAATTTTGTACTATGTTCTAGAACTGTGTAATTTTAATTTCTGACAAAAGTGACTTGAAAAGTTTAAGCAGAATAAATAAAATGTCTTAGTTGAAGCTCTTCTGATTTAATTTCTTATCTCTTGACTACTGTGTGCTAAAATGAGGATTATGGGAGTGGATGTTGTGGTTCATTGTGTTGTACGGTTTAATGCATGTTGGGAACTGATGATTGAACAATTAAAAGCATCTATAACACCTCTGAAAGAAGAGAGAGTGATTTTTCTGCGTAATAGTGCTCCATTTTAGGATGTTCTCAAATCCCCTGCCAGAAAAGTTAGAAGATATCATATCTGTGTGGACTTTAGGAATAATCCCAAATATGGGAAAACATTAAAAGTCCTTATAAATCATTATTGAGGAAAAATAATTAGGACATAAACATGAAATTGGTCTAAATGAAATAAAATACAAAAGTTCTCAAAATTCCATTTGGGGCATAAATAAACATTTATGTTTAAATTGTGTTAAATCTCCTAAATTTGGGAAGAATCCCATTAAATTTTGGTGGGCAGTAAATCCTGGTAGAAATACTGAATTTACTTTCGAGGTAAACCTTTGTATTATGACCATTTCCCTCAAATTTAGTAAGAGTAATAAAGCACGATAATAAGGAAATATAGTTTTACTCATTTACCCACTAGAAGGGAGAGATTATAATTATATTTTAATTTCGAGGATGGAGAAATTTGCTTGGATTATAAACTTTTATTTAATCTCTTTATAAAGCCTTGAAAACTATATTTTTTCCTTCCCTTATTTTTCTGTAAAAGAAAATAATTTTCCTTTAAATTGTCGAGGTAACAAAAATGAGTAAAATTATGGAATTAAAGCCCCTGGAGTGTGAAAGACTTTAGACCAAGGGGAATAGGGAATAAACTGTGACTAAATGCTTTAACCTTCTCGTAGTCTTCGGAACTCCAGGGCTCCGAGGTGTTTGGGTGATGGGATTCCATGAGCCAAAGTCACTGAATACCCAAACCCTACCTTTCCCTGTATAAGGTTGCATACATAATAAATATAAATAATTATATTATTGTGTTTAATGTGCATTTGTTATAATATAT
>ML793138.1:273129-298791 GCA_009831015.1 Picea engelmannii
AGAGGAAGGATAGGAATGGAGATGGAAGTAGGTTAGGGAGGAAGGATGAGTAGTAATAGTTGAGACGGTATGGAGATCTGTCTTGTGGTGGAATTTAATGTTTTCCCTTAAAAAAAAAAGAAATGTGTATATATGAATATTCATAATTTCGTAACTAAACCACAATTGTCCAAATAAAATTGTTGAAACAAATAGTTGTAATTAAAGAATTTATCAAACAATTGATTGGTTGTTGTCTTTTATAAAAGACTAGTCTTGCTGACTAGATTGGATGCATACATAAATTACTAAAGGATGGTAGTTTTGATTATTAGTATATGCACAAGACTTGCATGTACTAGCTACACATGCATTTCTTGTACATATACACTAGTATGCATGAGTTTTCTTGACTTACTTACTGATAATGTCGGTTACTTGTTATGAATGTGTGAACCATGTTTCTTTTTCTTTGTACCATAAGATACCTTAACTTCGGGACGAAGTTTCCTGAAGGGTGGGTGTATGTAACGACCCTGCTTAAATAGATGTATAGGATTATTAATTATAATTAAATTAATAATCTAATTGTCCTAAAAATTAGCTAAACAATAATTATTTCTTAAATAACTTTAACTAATTAATTATTATTAATTACTTGTTCATGATTGTGAAGGATTAATTAATTATTAATTAATTCATTAATTAATTAATTATTAATTCATTCATTAATTAATTAAGTAAAGAATTAAAGGGGGTTAATAAATTATATTGTTAAATTAAAGCTTATGTATTCGGGAAGGGATAGGACATTAAATATAAGATAAGATAATAAATAAAGGGAATAAGGAACATGAATAATGGGATAAGGGGCATTAACTACGAAAGGATAAGATAATTAATAAATGGATAAGGAAAGTAATGAAGGAGGGAAAAGTCGGTGAAGGGGAATATGAGGGGGGTTTACGAAGGAAGGAGAGGGATCATTCTACGAGAGGATTATTTTTCTTTGGGGCTCTCTTGGATTGGCAGAGGGAGGAGAGTTGAGTTCTGGAGTCGAGAGGATTAGTTCAGGGGGCACCGATTTGCTGGGGGTTTTGGGCACGGGGGCCATGATATCCATATGGTATCCTGGAGCTAGGTAGTTGTCCTAGTTGGCAGGGTGGATACTTGGTTTTGGGCAGAGTTGGTACGTGGATTCAAGCTGGGCAAGGCAGCAGCAGGAAGGTCAACAAGACTAGCAGAAAACAGAGGGTTAGCATCAGACCCAGGTATGTTAATTTATGTATTTGTTTTATGAAATTTAAGGAATATGATGTGTTATGAGGCTGTCCGTAAGCTAATCTATTTGTGCAATTAAATTGATATGTTCTGGTGATTAATCTATTTGTGCAATTGAAAGGGTTTATATCAAATTTTTATTTCAAGCCACTACAGCCAGCATCGCCTACATCCACACATTCTTACCGTGGGATTGGGAAACATAAGGATACATCCAACTACTGTGAAATTCAACCATTATCATTATAAACATTTGAATGTAAATGAATGTTGAAATGTCACACACACAAATGGCTTTCTCATGGAGAAGAAAAAATCACTGGTAAATCTTAAAATTTATGAGTAAATTTAAAATAAATAAAACCAGTGAACTTTGAACACTAATTATATCTAAATTTAAAAAGAGAATAGGATAACATTATCATTTCATAAAAAGACAATTAATTAATTATAGAAAATTAAAAATATATTATGTTATAATTCATTCAAATAACACAAAAGGAAAACTAGGAAAACGCCACGTTGCAGTTGCCACACTGGTCTGTAGTTAATATAATTGTTAAACGTTAAATGCCAACATCGCCTACATACACACATTCTCACCGTGGGATCGGAAAACATGAGGATACATCCAACGAATGTGAAATTCAACCATTATCATTAGTCACGAATGAATATAATTTATTTCTATTTGTCTTGGGCCAATTTTCCACAAAGTGAAACCAAATGATCGGATGACGTGCTCTGGTTAGAGCGCAGGGAATTGATCCGTGAAACACAGGTAGGGGGTTCTGGACGGAGAGGAGATTCACTTCTATAACAAAGAGTTTTGACGTGACGTGGATTAAAATAGAGGAATAATTAAAAAATAAGTTATTGTTTGATAAGATGTGAAGACATGAATGCAAGAAAGTAGGTGAGAGTACAATATTTAATGTTATTTAAGAAAGAAATTGATGGTAATAATGAAAGACTATATGGCATTTTTATGTTTTTTCTTAATTTTGTGAAAAAAGGTACCAAAACTACATAAAAATGTACTAATTTAAATGTTCTATCTTTTTGGAGTTTTCTGGTGATTGTTTTTGTTTGATTTTTCCCTAAATGCTGTGAGGAATGGTTAGATTTCCATATTTGAGTGGCTAAGTTTGTATAATCCAAGTGCTTTAGGGGTTTTCAGCGCGTTGAATCCATTTATGCATTCAAAAATGCAATTTAAACAACAGAAAATAACGATTTTGTTAATATCGTTGGATTCCGGCCAAAAAACTCAAAAGATAAAACGTTTAACCAACACCCATAAAAATGGTCATTCCAATATTTTCAACCAATAAAATAATAAATAAATGATTTTACAATACCATTAAAATTATTATTTTTGAAGTTCTAGTGGTAAATTTGAAAGTAAATTTAAATAATTGAAAGTTAAAAGCTTTTGACTAAAAAGTAATTACAATATATCCTGCAGAATAAGATCCAAAATGTGTAATCCTCTGAGATATATTAAACTAGAATATATAAATAAAGAGATAGTTGAAAATATTCCAAAAGGTTAAAATATTTTAAATTCAAAGGAAGATTGCAAAGAATATTTGTTTCAAACATATTACTAAAAAAAGGTTGCATAGCAACATTAGTTGTCGTTGATAGTATTGATTGCAGGCTCCGAAGCAATCACGTTAATCAATATCATCGAGAGTATTATATGTTGTTAATCAATGTTGTCGAGGATATTATATGTCGTCGGGAAGTTTAGTGAGGACTTTGAGACTTTTACTTAACGTTCCAACGACATGAAGGGAGAGGTGGGCCAATGGACCGGGCTTTCAAAATTCACAGTCAAGATGCCAAAGGCAGCCCATGCATGTCAGAATTTCTAGGAGCTTAGATAGAGTACAGTATGGCTTAGCAGTTGTATATGATAATAAGTAGGCTGAAAATGATGAATACAACCCCACCGACTCCCGAAATATGCACTGCCTAACGATAGATACAATAAGAGTTTATTTATATAGACAGAGTGGGATCAAGACATATTGAATGGTTTGTTAGTAAAGTTTACTTATATATATAAGCTTGTCGGTTCTCCTTCTGTGTCCTTGGTTGGTCGATTCATCTTTCGACAATCAACGGTTTCTTGCTCCAGTGCTATACCCTGTCGAGAAGAGTCCGTCCACGACCCCTATCTCTAATAAATAATTGCCTTTTCTCCGAACCGCCTACAGGAAACAGACCCTAAGTTGGTGTCTCGACAATTGATGGCGAGTGTATAGAGGCTATATCCCTCCGCCGAAAACTTTGTTGGATATTTGAGTGTCAGCAGAACAAGTACATAAAATGGAATTAATTTGTACCAAATGCAGACATGTTTGGAAATAGTTTGCATTTATTTTGAGCCGTCGGTTCTGCAATAACGGATTGGATTGGTTTTACTAGCCAATCCGATTTCAAAAAAATAATTTTAAATAATAATAATAAATAAATAAAATCAAATTGTAATGTACAACAATTGAAAAAGCTCAATTTTTTTTGGTTCAACCTCAACTAATATGTGGTCAATAACATATGGAATGTTATATACCACCTCAAGGCGGCAGGTATAATAAGTGGTCAATAACATATCGAATGTTATATACCACTTCAAGGCAGCAGGTATAATAAGTGGATACTAGAAAATCTGAAGGGATAACAAAAGTGTAATGTAAACTTAATTGTGTCTAGAGATGTTTTTTACATCCTTTATTGAGGGAGATGTGTAATTATTTTTGTGCTTGAGTTGACGTATGTCATTTAAAAAATTATAACGAAAAATATACAATGTCAACTCTAATCTAAAGTTTAAACCACATCTATCTATCTATCTATCTATCTATATAGAGAGAGAGAGCGAGAGAGAGAGTTATGAAACATTAATATATCTTGTTCTTCTTAGAAGAAATCTTAGGAAAATTATCCGATATTTGAGGAAGAATATAAGCATTTGTAGATATAAAGTTAAGACAACTTCAAATTTGTGAAATCAAATTGTTAGAATGCATATTGAAAACTAAAACCAACAAAATTTCACATTTTCATTTTTAATAGAAATTGAATAAGAATTGTATTAAGGGGTTGCGTCGAAGTAAACAACATCAAACCAGTCTACAAGCAAGGCATATAGATGAAATATTTGGAGTACTATGACATAAACTTCAAATTTTCTCACCCTCTCAGATTTTTTTCTATGATCATCTAGATTGTATACATCCTTACAAAACTGACCTAGGCACCAAAAAATCTTAAAAAACATTAGCTATTTGATGGGGGTAGAGTCATGAACAACAACAAGTTAAGGGATGGGGAGTTCCCCCCTTACTCCATTTGTTTCAAATTCCCCTTTGCTCATTCTCGATCTCATCTTAGCCCAAATATTGGCAAGGGGGTTGAGATCTCACTTGATATGGAAGAGAATAAGTTCTCCAAAGTTTTCAACAATAGTCCTGATTCATTGAAGGATGCCATTTAAAAGGTTGTTCTCCATTGTTTGTTTTTTGAGAACTACTTTGATAATCAACATAGAGTCACCAAAAATTGAAATATGAGAAATGTTGTGCTCTTTGATTAGTCTTAACCCCACACATAGAGTGTATGCTTCAACTATATTGTTTTTCGTAGTTCCTAAACCCCAGGCAAAGGTAGCCAACTAATTTCCATCAATATCAATGAGAATCCCACATGCACCTGTTGGTCTAGGATTACTGTGAGAGGCTCCATCGAAAAAGAGGAGATGCTTCATGTGTACTTGCATCCATATTTTAAATTCCTCCATTATTTTCCTTATATCTCATTTAGGTGTTGAAGATAGCTATCCAGACGGGGAGAGGCAAGGAGTCTTTAAGAATAAATTTACCCATTATTTTTTGTATTGTCCCAGGCCTTGATCTTGTTGTAGAAACTGGTGCTACATATTTTCGACACATAAGGATATCGCCTTAATCGTGGACTGTCTTGGACTGATGGTTTCCTATTGAAAAAAAAATTATTCTGAGCCAACCATATTGCCCAACAGATATATTTGGGCATTGTTATCGAGAGTTTATTTAGATATTATTTGTTTCTCAGGTTTTCACGATAGTTCTCCCCCCAATTTTGAAAAAAATCCTTATAAGAGAACAACCAAGTATATTTTGTTATGTCACCTAAATAAAAATGACCATTATCAATCATGACACCAACTAATGTTATAAATTATGATGTTGGCATTATCCCTAGTTCGCTAGCATTGTTTCTTGGAAAACTGTAACTCTTCAAACAATGATTCCTTCAACTATAATTCAACAAGGACTCCCAGTTTTTAAAAAAAAATGGTTATATGTTATTTAAATTTTGTTATGTTGTTATGTTATGCAAAGTAGACCTAAATAATATTCGACGTTACCATATCATGATGTTGGATTTATCTTAACTATGCCAACATTATTCAGGTTTAGAGTTTTACATACTATGTTGACATTAATACATTTTAACATGCATTGAAGAAAACTTGTTTGTAGAAGACACCATTTCATATTAGGTTTGTTGATGAAGATGATGATGATGTCGATGAATTTTTTGCAATTGAGACATCGAGACCAAGAATATCGAGATCACATGTGAGACACAAATTGCAACTATTTTCCAATGACTTTTTATAGTTGAATGTTTTGTTTGTTTTGATTACTTGTTAGGAAAACATACTTCGTGATTGCTCTTTGTGTAGGTTAGCTCTGCAAGCCTGACTGGGACATCAACAAGGCTCTGATATTCCTCTCGGATTGTTGAACACAAGCTCGAAGAGGATTCTTCACTCCATGCTGTCAATTTAGAGAGTCCCCCTACCCCACATAATCTAGAGAGTACCCATCCCCCTGCCTCTCCTAATCTAAAGAGTCCCCCCCTCTCCCCTTCTTATTTGTCTTTTTGACTGTGGAGATGAAGATAATGATATACCTAATGATGTCATATTGGATCCTACATCGGTAAGTTTTCTCATAGTAATGATTCCATGTTTATGTTGTTAATTACTCATTCAATTTGTTGTCTTTGTGGTTCTCCTGGTGTTTAATTTTTGTTATTTGAGCTTTGTAGGAATAAGAAAAAGATGAGGAAGCTAAATTTTACGTTGATGAAGAAATGTTGGAGGAAATTTATGGTAAAATTGGGTTGGAACTGGGGAGAAAAAGATACAAGGCCATAAGATCCCGCCATTATGAGCTTCTGCGAGTCACTGTGTTGTTATTTTGTTGTTGTACTTTGAATTATTGACGTTATAACTTTTATTATTTTTGTCCTCAATAGGAATCCATGGAACAAGAATCCATGACAGTGGACGATGTTTGGAAACAATCTAGACAATATGTGGAGATGGTGAGGATAAATTTAAATTTGCATTTAATGTTCATAACCATTTTTTCCAATTTTGATATGATGTTGATCTTATTTTATTCTAACACCCTCTATCATCAACATGTAATTGCTGATGAGATTTCCCTTGGTTATGTTGTCTCCCAGGCAAAGCCGGGGAAGGGAGCCAAGGAACTAGATCCAAGACAAGCAGTTGTGCATTTTGAGCACAACTTGCCACATAGTAAAAGAAAGAAAATCCCTGGAACACACATCACACCACATGATGTGTAGGGGGGAAATAGCGACAAACGAGTGGAGTGGTACATATATATGGAAATGGGAACCATCACCTATGGCAAGCAACCTCACATCGTAGTTGTCTTTAGCAACTTCAACAATTTATCGTGATTGCATTCCTATACCCCCAAGAAGAAGAACAATTTTAAAGTCCACCTGGGGAGAATGGGGCATGGGAATATTTTTTGTTGTTTCTTGTGATAATCTTAGAGGAGGTTTACCTTTTTATTGTTTCTTGTGATAATCTTAGAGGAGGTTTCCTGAAATGGGATCCTTTTTTTATTTATTGTTATCATCTTAGAGGAGGTTTCCTTGTATAGGCTCATTTTCAAGACTTCCAAACAAACACTATACTATTATTATTTGTACTATTTGTATATTTAATAGAGAATTTTGACATCCCTATAATGCCTTATGTGTTTTGTTGTTAGCAATGTTATAATAGTTATGTTAAACTTATGTTTCATGTTTATAGAATAAATCATTCTTAACTATTTAAATTTGTATTCAATGTAAATTGTTTCACATCAATGTGATACTTCCATCATTTGTTTTATTTATTTCAATTGAAGGTTCTCTTCTCTATTAAATTTCTTATCTAGGCTTCTAGGCATGATGTATGCTCATTTTAGGAAATTGGCATTTGCGTGGATTGTCTAAAAATTTTCACGTATGGTTGTTTTCTTTTCAAGAGGCTTTAAGAGCAAGGGCTTTGAAGGATGACACAACTTGTATTCTAGTTGACATTATTCCACTCGAACACACTACTCCTATTTCATTGCCTCCTAAGAAGAAAAATAATAAGACATCACTTATATTCAAGAAAATGTTTATAGATTCAATGAATAAATGGACCAACAAGTTGTATACAGTTGGAATTGTTGAATAGCTCTTTAAAAAGGGTTAGCAATGCTTGTTGAAAGGTTGGTAGTTAACCTAGAAGTTGAACCGGTTGATCCAATAGTTGAAGCTGAAGATTAATAGATGTGTCCAGATATATGCTCAGTGATCAAGATACATTTTCTTATCCATCACTAGTAGCATATGCAGAGGTAGATGTAGAAGCAATTTACCTAGGAATGGACCCAACACCAGTAGATGTAGAGTCAGCCAATTGTTGAAGCAATATAAGTAGCATAAGCAATTTCTTCTATTGTTTAAGCAATTCAATATCTGATATCAATAGTATAGACTACAACAACATGTACCTAGTAACATATTGATCCAGGTGGATATCGGTGGCCACCCACCTTTTCCAACTGGCTCAAAACAATTTTCTGGCAATTTTGGTAATTTACTATTTTTTGCGGTTTTTAACTTTCGGGGCCATTTTGAGGGCCTAAATGAAGGATTTTCGAGATCGAGCTTCTCAATGATATCCAAAGGCACGATTGAGCCCCCTAAATGAATCTCCTCGATGATACCTTTCCAACGAGTTATCGTGTTCCCCAAATATAGATCGTATGCAAAAGTTACGACCCCGTGAAGTTGATGTACTAACTTACCCAAATGAGGCCCACATGACTTATGGGCACTTCATCTCCTAGGGTTAGGTTTTTGGATGTCTAGGGTTTTTGACATTCCTGTTTATTGTAAAAAATCCTTCAGAGCCTCATTGTAATCATCTTCTTGCGAATGAGCGCAACCGTCACATCTCTTCCCAGAGATACGTCGCCACCATTCTAGCAAGCTTATTTTCCACGACATTTTACAGTTTCAGCTTATTTCCTTATTGAATAGAAAACCGGTTTTATTGTATCTATGTTATTCTATGTTAAGCATATTTTAATAATCTGTATTCATTTCGTTCAGCTCATAAAATCTGGATCAGTGGTATCAGAGCGGTCTGCTCCTTGTCGTCTTAATGCATGTCCCCAACGAGGTCAGGGTACAAAGAATTGGGTCTCGAGCTTGTTTCTATTGAGGACAAAAGATCTCGCACGCCCAAGCGACCTCTCATGGCAGGGGAAAAGAAAGATGATGGGATAGGATATCCTTTCAAAATATTTCTTGAGGAAGCCCTCACACAATAGAGGAACAAGATGATGGATAGTTTCGCGCAAATCCTTCAGCGGCTACCAACAGACGACATATATTCCTCGAGCGGAGGTGTTGTCGCCTTCAAGGTACAAATAAACTTCGATATTCCTATATTTGAAGGTCAGATAGATGCAAATGTTGTAGACAAGTGGCTGAATCTACTAGAAGGGTATTTTTCTGTCCATAACTTTTCGAATAGAGAAAATATTACTTTTGCGCTCCTCAAAGTTGTTCCCCATGTCAAATATTGGTGGGAAACTTTCTGCGAGCAAAAGGAAACAAAGGAACCCTCATTATTTACATTCAAGACCACCTGGGAATCCTTCGGGGATGCTATTAAGGAGCAATACTACCCTGTCAGAAGTTATGACGACTTGTATACCGAATGGACCACACTACAAGAAGAAAGAGACCAAGCAGTGGCAGAGTTCACAAATATATTCCATGCATTGCGCACCAAGTTGGGAATCAAATATTCAGAGAGAGATCTGGTGCTCAAGTATCGCGGTGCTCTACATAGATATATATAAACCAAAATGGAATTTCTAGACATCTCGTCCTTAGGCGTGACCTATCGATATGCCGTCAAAATCAAGCAGAATCTCAAACAAAAGACGCGACAATTTTGGCCTTGGAACCCCTCACAACAAAATCCAGGAAAGGGTGGACCCAACCCACATAACAAAGGACAGAGAAAATATGGATAGTACCAAGACAACCAGTCCAAGCCGCAAGCAAAGAAGGACACCGGAAAGACAAAGAAAGATACTGGGAAGTGATGTGACTTCCATAAGAGCCCTTTGCATAACACTGTTGATTGCCGCTCAAAGCAGTCGTTGGTGGCTGAAGTGAAAGCCTCTGAATCAGATGCGGGTTCTGACTCTAAGTCAAAAACAGAAAGGGGAAGATGGATCATTGATGTGGAACCCAGTTCCACCATTGCTACCACCAAGCTCCAGCCTCGTGAACTAGACAAGCAAGAAGAAGGTGAGTGCCTCTTCCATTCATAGATGTGGGTGAAAGGCACCCCGCTGCACTTCATCGTTGATAGTGGTAGCCAGAAGAAACTCATCTCATCAGAGGTCTTCAAGCGGTTGGCCCTGCCGACAACGCTACACCCAGAACCCTGCACCACTGGATGCCTCTGCCAAGGAAGCGATCTCCGTGTCAACCAACAGTGTCGACTGTCGTACGACATTAATCCCTTCAAAGACGAGGTATTGTGTAATGTTGCTCCTCTCGAAGTTTGTAATGTTATTTTGGGCCAACCTTATTTATGGAAACGTCATGTTGTATACGAGTCTAGGTCCCGTAGTGTTATTATTACTTTGAACATGAAATTGTATAGGATACCCGAGGCAGTCCCTCCTAGTGCCATTTCCTTGATCTCTGCCAAGCAATGCAAGACGGTCATCTCTCAGACTGAGAAATTTGTATTCTTCGTGATTCACTCTTAGACTGAGCGAAAGATCGCAACCACATCCAGGGCCTCCACGACCAATCTCTCCACATAACAGAAGCAAGTGGATAAGGTCGTGGAAGAATACTCATATATCTTCTCTTCTCCTACTGGGGTACCTTTGCACTGCCAGGTCAAGCATCCCATCGATCTGAACTCAGGTGCATCATTACCCAATGGGTCAGTCTACCATCGCTCTCTGTTAGAAAACGAGGAGATCAAGAGGTAGATCCAAGAACTGCTCCACAAGGGGCACATCCATCCCAGCTCATCGCCTTGTGGGATCCCAATCATGCTGGTACAAAAGAAAGATGGGACCTAGCGAATCTGCATTGATTACCGGGCCCTGAATAAAATCACAGTCTAAAACTGATACCTGATTCCCCGAATCGATGACCTCCTTGATCAACTCATGGGAGCCAAATACTTCAGAAAGATTAATCTGAAGTCTTGCTACCACCAGGTCCCAATAGAACAGACAGATGTATGGAAGATCGCCTTCAAGTCAAAAGAAGGTCTTTTTGAATAGTTGGTCATGCCCTTTGGTTTGACAAATGCTCCAACAAATTTTATGAGGATGATGGACGATATCCTACAACCTTTCACCAATAATTTTATGGTGGTGTATCTAGATGAAATCCTCATCTACAACAAGACTTGGGCGGAACACTTACAACATATTCAACAGGTTCTACACACCCTGCGGCAACAAAAACTATACGCAAACTTGGAAAAATGCTCCTTCGGCATGGATAAGGTCCATTACTTATGCTACATCGTTGATCAACATGGTGTGCATGTGGATCCATCCAAGATCCAACTCATCTGTGACTGGCCAGCTGCAACTACACTCACTGAACTTCAGAGCTTCTTGGGCCTCACCAATTTTTATCACAGGTTCATGTTGGGATTCTCTCATATCGCATGCGCCCTCAGCCAAGTAACCAAAGGTGGCGGTAAGGAAAAATTTGTGTGGGGCTTGTCCCAAAAACAAGCCTTGGAGGACTTGAAGAATCATTTGTGCTCATCCCAGTACTTTCATTATCGGACCTGCAACATCCCTTTGAGATCGAGACAGATGCTCCGGACTATGTTGTGGGCGTCATTCTCACTCAACACGACCACCCCGTGGCATATCATAGTGAGACACTATCAAATGTTGTCCATAAGTACCCTACTTCCGACAAAGAAATTTACTCCATTGTGCAAGTTTGCCGCCAGTGAAGACATTACATTCTTGGTAAGGAGACAGTCATCCACACTAATCACAAGCCACTACAGTTCATGCAGACCCAAGGAAAATTGCAGAATGACTACCATCAGAATTGGTCCACATACTTACAACAATTCCACCTCAACATCAAGTATAAAACGGGAAGTACCAACGGATTTGATGATTGCCTTCACCGACCTCCAGTCGTGGCACTCACCACGGTGCTAGACTCTTGCGGCCACGAGACCTCTAGATGGCCCCACCTCTACGAGACAGACCCTGACTTCTCCACCACCTACCAAATGTTGGGTGCCAACTTAGTGGTCGCTAATTTCCATCTTCAGGATGATCTGTTGTGCCGTCTGGGCCATCTCTGTGTTCCATCAAGCAAGCATGCAAAGCTAATTTGGGAAGCTCACTATAGTCAGATGGCGGGACACTTTGGTGTCGAAAAGACAATGGCAGTGTTGTAAAAACATTTCTACTGGTCGAAACTTCGACAAGATGTCAACAAGTATATCAGGTCCTACACTGCATGCGTTATTGTCAAACTAACCACAAAGAAACATGTAATGTACATCCCTCTACCTGCTCCTGACAGGCTGTGGGAATCCATCTCAATGGACTACATGTCGGGCCTCTCGTCCACCAAGAGGGGAAATGACTGTGTTTTTGTGGTTGTTGATCTCTTTTCCAAGATGGTGATTCTCGCCGTCTGCAAGAAGAACATCACAACATAAGCCACTGCTAAGATTTTATTTGAACGAGTATGGGTACATTTTGGGATCCCACAAACCATTATCTCAGACCGTGACATTCGGTTCCTTAGCACATTCTTGTTGAGCCTCTGGTCACTGTTGGATACCAAGCTCACCAAATCCATTGCCTTCCACCCCTAGACAGATGGGTAGACTGAGGTCGTCAATCGGATGATCGTATATATCCTACACATGTACAATTAAAAAAACCCTCACATGGGATGAGAGTCTTCCCTATGTCCAACATAGCTACAATTGAGCCCTACATAGCTCAACTAGCCACAACCCCTTTCAGGTGGGGTTGGGATTCCAACCATTGGGACCCATGGATGTTGCACTACCCCTGGCAACCCCCTCGACCGAATCGTCCCCTGCTCCACCAGAAGATGACAAAGCCACTCGGTTCATTGAGCAGATCCAACACATCCGCCAACAGGTTTAGGATATTCTACAGAAGTCTAATGTCAAGTACAAGCAGTGCCATGATCAACATCGGTTGCCACATAAGTTTCAGGTGGGCGACAAATTTTGGTTGCACTTGCAGAAAGAACGCCTTACAGGGCCCCATCAGAAGCTTCTCCCACTCTGTTATGGGTCGTACACCATCACCAAGGTTGTGGGTGACAATGCTTTTGAGCTCAACATTCCCCCTTTCCTTGGCCTACACCCAGTCTTCAACATGGCTCTCCTTCGGCCATATTTCCCACCATTATTGGACACCTCAGAGATAACAGAGAAATTGACACCAACATAGCTCAACCATGACCGCATGCAACGGGAATCCAATGATCATATTATGGACACACAGATCAAGGGCACTCGACAACAAAGGATCCAACCTTATCAAGTTGTCAAAGCAGGGCAACTCCTACACCAAGGCAAGTGGCTCACCCGAGGCCAAATTCAGTAGAAATTTCCTCATTTGATGGGGAAACTCAATGCAATGGAGACCATTGCTTCCTAAGGAGGGAGGATTGATCCAGGTGGATATCGATGGCCACCCACCTTTTCCAACTGGCTCAAAATTGTTTTTTGACAATTTTGGTAATTTACTATTTTTAGCAGTTTTAACTTCTGGGGCAATTTTGAGGGCCTAAATGAAGGTTTTTAGGGATTGAGATTCTCAATAATAGTTGAAGGTATGATTGAGCCCCCTAAATGAATCTCCTCGACGATACCTTTCCAATGAGCTATTGTGCGCCCCAAACGAAGATCGTATGCAAAAGTAACGACCTCGAGAAGTTGATGTACTAACTTACCCAAATAGGGCCCACATGACTTTTGGGCGCTTCATCTCCTAGGGTTAGGTTTTTGGATGTCTAGGGTTTTTGACATTCTTGTTTATTGTAAAAAGGCCTTCAGAGCCTCATTGTAATCATATTCTTGTGAATGAGTGCAGCTGTCACATCTCTTCCCAGAGATAAGCCGCCACCATTCCAGCAAGCTTGTTTTCCACTGCATTTTACAGTTTTAGCTTATTTCCTTATTGAATAGAAAACCAGTTTTACTGTATCTCTGTTATTCTGTGTTAAGCATATTTTAATAATTTGTATTCATTTCATTCTGCTCATAAAATTTGAATCACATATTCAATAACACCATCAATAACATAAGTAGAACCATCACTAGCAAAGGCAAAGTCATATCTTGTTGGGATGGTGGAAAAGACATACGCTGGAGAAAAGGTGTTGAACGCAATACCAATGATTCATAAATAGTAGATCTAGAAGCAACAATATAAGCATACCCTAGAGCACCTAGATCAAAGACAAAGAGTAGGGATGCAAGAGTATCAATTATAGGTCTAAACTAAGTAGTTGATCTAGGTGATTCACTTGGTTAACTAGAATCAATTAAGTTGGTGTTATTGACTACAATGACGTTGCATTATTAACTACAGTGACGTTGGCATTATTGTTTTTCTTTTGTTATGCTAGTTTAAGTTATAGTTTGTTTAGTCAACATGCTTTATATAAACAATTCAAATTGGTATAGTTTGTTTTACTATTCATTATAGTGAACTTCTAGTTTGTTTTTGTTTGTTATGTTAGTTATAGTGAGCAAGTTTCTTTAAAAGATGAATACATTTATTTTCAGGTTTTTTGATCAATAATCAATTTAATTCTTTCATTAGGTGTGTCAATTTGTTTTTTTCTTTTGATGTTAAGCATGTTAGTTTAATCTACAATTTGTTTGGTTCAACAATTTTGTTGTATTCTTTGTAAACAAAGAAAATTGAGAGTAAACAACTATAGACATTATGCAACTATATAGCTATACATTGTGGTGTAGATGCTTGTGTCTCCAATGTTAAAAATCCAGTCTCCAAGATCCAAGAGTTTATCAAGAATGATAGGTTAGTGAGCAAGTTACTTTAAAAGATGAAAAACAATATTTTCATATTTGTTATCAATAAATAGTTTAGTTCTTTCTTAGAGTTTGTCGTACATGCGCTCTTCGAGGAGTGAATGCTAACATTATCAATCTGCTTGTCTAGGGTAGCAAATGCAGTCTCTAGAATGTCTATGATGTTTTTGTCTAGGAAGTGATGTATGATTGTGTCCCTTACATCGGATGCCATGTCTTATATGATTTGTAGCTACGATAGGTACCGATGGTTGAGGAAATCAAAGGAGTTTACATGCTTGTTGTTTGGTAGACCTTTTGGAATGTGTTTTGATAAATATTTTTAGGCACTTGTGGGAATAACTAGTGCCAACATTTTCCCTTTTCGTATTCCTTAAATATTGCAATCAATAAGTTGAAAAATCCCCCAAATGCTTTATTGTTGTTGTGCACCCCCTTGCTTCCAATCTAAACATATGTATTTTCGCATTTTGTAAGAACACAATGATAAATAACCTTGCCAAACTCCACAATTTCCCACTACTTAGTAGGTTCATCTATGAGATTATGGTTTTCCTCTTCATCCCCTTTTCCATCCAAAGTGGTGTTGCACTCACCTTCAAAGTTGTTGTAGTCATGCATTAATGTCAATGATAATGGTGGAAATAATGTCGATGGTTTAGTAGAGTTTGGAAATAACATTGTACCCACCAGAAGAGCCATGAGTGGGAAGCCATGTGGAACATAAGGGGACACTCACTTAATGTACATATATGCCTTCGCAACATGTTTGCACGTATTTCCCCTCTTCACATCTGGGGAATCACAAATTGCCATCTCCAATTTAGGATTGCACATGGTGTAGAACATATCTAATTGTCCACATTGTGCCTTGATGTTCATAATGTCAAGATTGGAAAGGTTATAAAGGACATCCATGTCTAGGATGTTAAGTGTGCTTTGCCACAATGTCTTGCATATGTGGTCTACTATAAAATTATGAGCACATTTGTTTTCTTTCACGAACACAATGAACCAAGAGTACGAGTGTACTCGCACTATGAGTTTCCCAATAAGTCAATCCATTCTACAAGAAGATGCATTACGAGCATGACATAACAACGATATCAAATCAATCATTTTTTTTACAATATGTATAACGTCGAAATTAATAGATAATTGCTTTTATTTATTTTTACATAAATTGTCGATATATAGAAACATGGAATTGGCATTGACACTCATCTCTCTAAGGAATTGTTGTTTAATGTGATTATAATATGACTCAATGGAAGCATTTATTTCCTAGCTTGAATGTCAAAAAGCCCTGCATGATTTGACCCACATACCTGCAACATTCCACATGACATATCGGCATAAGAAATAGCACTGGCCAAATCACCAACAATAACAAATTATCATTGCGATATATTTAGAAATAACACTGGAAAAATCACCAACAATAATACTTTATCATTGTGACAGATTAAGAAATAACGTTGACCAAATCATCATCAATAACCATTTGTCACTCTGACGGGTTTAGAATAATGTTGGCCAAATCACAAGCAATAATGTATCACTGTGACAAGTTTACACTCACTTAGTTGTCGCTCCCATTGATCTTTTAAATAGTTTATGAAACCAATTTACTCAGAGAAATTTCCATAGAACTCTAGCAATTTGTTCACAACATCCTCAATTGACAATGAGTAATGCATTATGTTCCTTAGATACTTGGACATTTCTATCTCTCTATTATTATCACAAACATGCATGATCAGTTTTTTCATACAACAATGACGTACATGCCTGATACAAAGAATTATTTTACAATCAAACACATCATCGTGGATGAAAAATATTTAGGTGAACAATTGGTAATTAAATAAATATACAATGAAATGAAGGAAAGATAAATTAAGAGATTTTCACACCCTGTTGCTTGGATCTATATGAAGGCATCATCCAAAATAAATGATGAAGGTTTCCATGTGGGACAGGAAGTCAAAACACATTGGTGAAATGATGCAACCATTTCAAAATCTTTTTCCACACTGCATTCCTTGATATGACCCAATAGACAGGAATTTCATTTCAATGTGTGTTGAAAGCCATAATGGTGCACAAAGGATACCGCCACACAAACAATTTCATGAATACAATATTGCAGATATATAACATTGGCATGGCCAATAAGGCCTGCTATCGCACAAGTTGTAGGTTGGGAAAATCCCGACTCAACCACCAAATGGCGACAAATTTGAGAACACCTATCCATTGTCACCTTAGGCATGTATTCCCGTCACTTTAGAGATGATAGAATCACCTAAAGGGGGGAATATCGGTGACCCTACGAGGGAATGAGATGGAAAGTGTGATGTATAAATGGATGCCCATATAGGTCAAGTTGCTATGTGTGGAGAAGGGCTTGAATAAGGTTTTGGTGGTAGCCAAGGTTGCCAAAAAGTAGTAGACCTTGCCAATGTTGATTGTACCTGCCCGAGACACAAAGAAAACAAAGATACAAGCCCAAATATATGATGGACAAGCAAGTTAAGCTTGTTGTCCCTAATTGCAGTAGTTAGTAGCATTGTATATCAACAATATAATCAATGACAATGTATGCAAAAATTGCTTGAATAGACACAAGACTTTACTCAAGTATAGCTCTCAACAATGATGATATTAATGAGTAAGTTAGTTAAACAATGAAGCAATGGGAGGGTTTTTTTAACAAAGCGTTTTAATAGAGCTATTAAGCCCACAATTTTTTTGTTATAGCAACGGTAAACAATGCTACTAGATCAATGAAAATTATGTGAGATAGCAAGCACAATAACCAATGATTAACCCAACTCTAGAGCATTTAAATGCTGATTTTTTGCAAGTAAACAATGAATATTGTGACAGCCTTATGGCTGTAAATTTAAATAGCTACAACATAGAGAATACTTCAACAAAATCAACAACCAAGACACCATTCAATAGATCTTTTCAAAGCAAGCGGATTTGACTATTTATTTGCTGATTTTGACGAAGTATAGGCAAAGTTATGGTTAAATGCGGGTTTGAAGAGTTGTTTTAGGACCGCAGGCTTGGTTTTATGACAATAGGGTTTCTACCCCACAAAAATTTCTCCCTATGGCAAAAAATATGCGCTCTAGCAAGGAGAACACACTCAAGCAATCAGATCTCAGAAAGGACAAGATTTCACATATCCCAATGCAACAATTTTACTTCTCCAATGCAAATTAAAAATGAGTAGTGCCTTACTATTGGGTTGTGGAGTCAAAGAGAGTGATGACTAGGCTAAGTCCTTGGGGGTGTAAGTCCTTTTACTCCCCAAGGCAAGATAATCCCACTAGGAAATTCTAAGAGGGTGTAAGCCCTTTTACTTCTCTTAGCAAAACCTTATGCAACAAATGACCTTGGATGTATGAGATTGATCCACAAAGAACCTAGGGGTGTAAGCCCTTTTATTCCCTAGGGTTTGTGAAACAAACAAAGGTGAACTTGGAGGGTGTACGTCCTTGTAATTCTCCAAGCAACCTTGAAATTAATGACCTTTCACAAGAAAATAAATGAATATTAGGGAGGGTGTATGCCCTTATACCATACTCCTCCAAGGGTTCATCCACTAGCAATTATGGAAGAAGAAAGAATTTTAGACAATAAATGCATAATTTCCTTACCAGTTCCAAAAAAATGCAAGACCAAACCCTAAGTGACCAAGAAAATTACATCCATAAGCATGAGAAAAATCCTCCAAGTGTAGCGCACCAATTTTGTCCACAAATAACAAGAGAAACCATAACAATTTGCAAAAGAGAGATGAAATGCTCCAAGAGTAGCGAAAATTTCAGTTAAGTATCCTTTTCCACAAGGGAGAGCTATGTTCAAATGAGATACAAATGATATCTATTTATACTAAAACTCTAAAACATAGTTTGTCCACATTCAAAGCATACAATATAAGATAAAGGGTTAACCACCCTTATCTTACCCCTTAAACCAAATAATAATATTCAAATTACACTTTTTGCACATTAGAAACCCTAAAAACGTCACCCCTTTAAGGAGACGTTTTGACATTTGTAGCAAGTTGTTGGAGTTGGGGAAGCATGGCTTGGCCTCCAAAGGCCACATGTAATCATCCAAGCCTCTTCTCCATGCTTCAAATCCTTCTTCCTTCAAAGTGTGTCATGTGTCAATGAGCAACACCTCCATCACCACTAAACCCTAGCCCTAGGTGATGTAGAGCCTCAAGGAGTGACGTTTTTCCCCTCCTAGGCAAATAGTTTGGCATGTGAGGGCTAGGTCATGTCTTCCAAGGTGTCTTCTAGGCGTCCAAAAGCAAGTCATCATGATCCGACATGCGGGCCCTTGGCATCCAAACTGTGGGATTCAAGCCCCATGGAATCCCAAGCTAGGCTTGTTCCTCCAAATCTGTCCACCAAACAAGGTCTTGCAAAACAAATAAGCATGCCCTCCAAGGATCTCAAGTCAAAATATCATGGAAAGTGAAAACCGCATCTAATAAACTAGGCACCTAAACACGTGCATCAAAACTACCTCATCAAATTAAACAAATGCTCCAAGACCCTATACAATTGACCAAGTTTAGGTATGGGAGGGGTGTCATAAAAGTCATATTGGGTAGACCAAAACCCTCAAGTAGGGGATGCTCCCAAGGATGCCGCTTCAAGGTCATGTAGTGAACGATGAGGTGGATAGGGGTTAGACTTCATAGGTCAATGTGTTTCATGACATACAAGGACTCGTATCATCTCATTTATGGGTGCCTTTGTAGGGGGTGTGCTACACCTTCTTCCTCGATGCAACCTTTTTCCAAGCCCATTTATTGCCATTTATTAATTAATCAATGATCAAAACATGTGTGTACTCCCAATGGTCAATCAATTAACTAGGGGGGCAGTAAAACAATGTCACTTGAACAAAGAGGTCCACAAAGTGCCATAGGGGTAACCATGTAAAGCATTGTAACACACTTGTGTTAGTCTTATATTCAAGCGAGATATTTATTATGTGTTTGATATTGTGCAGGTCTTCAATTCTTTCAAGAGAAGCAATTCATCGTTCTCAAGACCTGACTTGGTGAGCATCTAGAAGGTTTATATTTAGGCTCTTATCTTTTGTCGGCAAACATCCCCCTAGGCCTTCAGCCCCTTCTTCCCATGAAATGAGGTACATGCCCTTCTTGGGTCAATAAATTCAAAGGGCCTAGAAGAGGGAAATATGATGGGAGTGCAATGAGCGGAGAGTGGTAAGTATGACTGGGAATGGTACGACAACCCCTCAAGGGATCCCCAATTATAACCCTTCCCCAAAAGTTGGCCACTTACTAGGAAATTTGTGACACTCACTAAGGTGAAATAGGGTCAAAAGCAGAATGTCCAACCAAGTGTTCTATAATCAAAAGCAACTTAAATACAACATGTTTAAATGCCTCAAATATTAGGGCGATTACCTGCCAAAATACCTGACTTGTTCCGCATGGAGCAAGACCCATGTGTTGTCCAGAAGCTAGATGGTGTGCTGGGTGTGTTGACAATGGATACAAACTGTGGTGATAGAGCGAGCTTCCAAATGTGCAAGTGGACACTGCTAGTCATGTGGTCTCTTCTTACGAGGAAAATCTCTCTATGGCTAGGGGTAAACCACAACATACGGAAATGACTGCAGAAATCAACTCTAATCTCAAGTATGTTATATAAACAAATATGCTAATGAGACAAGATAAGAGGCCTACCTCGTCCAGACGTTTGATGAAGTCCACCGTTGAGCACTTGACCCAAAGCGATATACCTACAACTAGTCCTCAACAACCAAGCAACACAAGCATATGGTGATAATATATAATGTTATCACATTCAATAGAATAATCCATCAACATTCATAACAAATACGCCCATGGAATAACAATTCAAATATTTGTGAGATATTAATTGGACGAGAGAATAGTATTTCTATTAATATGTAATCAGTAGAAGTGAATGAGTTACAAACTTCTATGTCGGCACGTTTCGGAACCGAGAAACTAAGTTCCTTCCAGCTGGGCCTCCACCACTTCAATCCTCCACCAAAGGCAAGCTCATATAAGAGGGACAATGGAGTTCTCAATCAATAAGGGAAGAGCTTGGGGGATGAACAATGTGTTCAAACTTAAAGGACAAATAGATGCAGACTTAATGTGAAGTGATTAATTTCTCTAGAGTAACTTTGCTCTCAAAATTGAATTCTTTCCCCTCCTTTCCATAGCTCATATTTGGCCCATTTATAGCCTTCAAGTGGAACTAAAGGGCTGAGTCGGAACGTTTCTAGTATATGGAAGGCCAAGGATCATTGATCTCGTGACGTGACATGGAAACCCAACACCATTTTTAAATTTTGGGCATATTTCTCGATGTACGCGGGCTGTAGTGGTGCAACCTGCATATATGCCTGTTGTAATATAGGCACATATATGTGGGAAAATCATGTTTTTAGCTTTGGGATTTGCAAAAAGGGACTTCAAGTTTGCATAGGGAAATGGAAAAAGGCCCTCTATGCAATATTGCATGGGGTGAGGCAAATCTTGCTATAACAGATGCCCCCTAATGTGTGAGGTCATAGGAGTATTTGCGATGGCCAAAATACATTATAAAACCCAGAAGTGGAGTAATGGGGACCCAGCTGGAAAGACTAGTTTCTCATGACAATTTGTACTGACTTTGCATACATGGATGCCAATTTGAATTACACTACAGATCCATGTGAAAATATACCAAACAATTGTCTATGGCCATGAATAGGCAAATACAAATGTGGTTACATGCCAAAGGTTGTCATAGTCACGAACAAGGTCGACTGAAACCAGTCTCAAAATCAATATGAAGATATTTGTATACAAATGGAGTACAATCTGATCTCCCATGATCATTGAAGTCACTTAGGTACTGGTCCAATGAAAAGGTAGCAACATCTTAGGAAATTTGCGACTATAAACTGATGTCTTCAATTCTTCTACACAATCCGCCAAAGGTGCAAGTCTACATCATGTGAATAAAGGAGTTGAGGTCGAACACAATGAGACTTCCTTTGATTACTAGTCATTAAGGTATACCGTTAACAAACGTGAAACAACCTACCGATGATGAAAGTAGGTATCAAGGCACCGAGTACATTCTTACAAGAGTGAATAAAGGAGTAGGGGTCGAACACTTGAAGAATCCATCGATCAGGAGACATTGATGTATTCCCAACTGTCAATGCTGAGAGAACCTGCCACTAATGACTTCAAGCCTCTAGGTACTCATAGGACCCTAGGTCTCATCTCCAGAATAGATGAGTTGAAGTCGATGGAAGGAGACTCGTTGAAAGGAGAGCATTAAGGCATCTCTCATCATTTAGCACAAGGTACAAATCAAGAGCTTAATGATTTGGAGGAAATTGGATGAATAATATGTTCATGAACTAACGACCCTGTGTGTCTTTCGTGTGTGTTAGGTGCAAGCGATACACGAAAAATACCCTCTTAATAGTATCCAAAGAGGAAAACGGATGACAAAGGTGAGGAAACCACCAATAAGGCTAATGGCATCCAAGACACTGCACGAATCCCAATGTGTGAATAGATGTCTTGTCGTCGAACACAAGGGAAACCATCCAGTCAACGACCACTGATGAAATGTCAATTATTGGATTCAAGGTTAACTACCAATGAGGAAAGTAGGACCAGGGTGCGCAATAGGACTACAACTTCATGTGATTCTGAGACAAAATGAGGGTATGGCTGACATGCAAAGTCAAGAGTTCTAAGGAATGGCCGACACGAGTTGATAGACATCCTTTGAACAAGAGCATGAGACATATGGAAGACTCTAGCAGCATAGACTCAATGATGAAACTATGAGATGCAGGAGGCATCAATCAAACTCTCCATAGAGACTAGAAGAGTAACCAATCGAGGGAGTAAACTCTCTATAATGGGCTCAACTTCCTAAGGCCATGCTACACCCAAAATTATGATGAAAAGTAGACTCAAAAATTTTGTGCTATGTTCAAAGACAACACAACTGCTACCAATATAAGATAACACTCCCTTCCCACCCCTCTTTTTTTGTTTTTTTCATAGTCAAATGAATGCTATGATACAAAGGAGAGAACGAGTGTCGCAAGTAAGCAAAACTAGTTCCAGCAATGGAACATACCTATGCTCAATGCAAGGAGGTGCATGCAGGAGATGGACACTCGGGGGAAAGTTCCCTCCTAGGTATAGGGTGTCAAGTTGTGAAGGATATAAACAAGGCTCTACTTGGTTAAGGATGCAAAACTGCTGAGGCAAACAATTTATAACGCAAAACAAGAACTGACAATAGGCTCAATTCTGCAAGCAAGGGCATGAGATGCAATCACAACTTAATGCCAAAAAATGTCCTTTTTCGCAATCTTAGTCTACTTGGTTTGAAAAAGGGATAAACTTGTACCAAATAGATGTCCTTTCAAATCCAACTTACGAGTGTGAAAGAGACAAGTTCACTCAACAATCGTTTCACTTTTTGAAAACAAGTCGGAAAAGAGATTAACCAAGACTCACGACCTTTCAAGTCTAATTAACGAGTGTGAAAGGAAGAAATTCACTTGACAATCTTTTCATTTTTTAGACGAGTCGGAAAAGAGCTTAAATCAAACTCGTTGAGAGGTTTCTAAGTGACATGTCATGGGGGAGGCCAAGGCTCCCATGCTGGACTTCTGTGAAACGTCAACATCTTACGAATAGCCGACACAAGCTTGGGAAAACACAAAACTCTCCAAGTCAAGGAGGATCAAGTGCTATCAGAGGTTACCTTCTCCATGATATATCATATAATGTCTCTTACTTGAAAGGACATAGGAGGAGGCATTAGATAGCCTACAAGACCATCCCAATCAAAGGGAACTTCTCCAGGATTCGAAGGGAGAGTACTCGGGGAGAGTAAAATTATCTCTTGTTCAGAAGGCGCAATACTAGAAATGCTAATGACATATGTGCAAGTGGACACTGCTAGTCATGTGGTCTCTTCTTATGAGGAGAATCTCTCTATGGCTAACGGTAAACCACAGCATACAGAAATGACTACAGAAATCAACTCTAATCTCAAGTATGCTATATAAACAAATATGCTAATGAGACAAGATAAGAGGCCTACCTTGTCCAGATGTTCGATGAAGTCCACCGTTGAGCACTTGACCCAAAGCGATATACCTGCAACTAGTCCTCAACAACCAAGCAACACAAGCAAATGGTGATAATATATAATGTTAGCACATTCAATAGCATAATCCATCAACATTCATAACAAATACGCCCATGGAATAACAATTCAAATATTTGTGAGATATTAATTGGACGAGAAAAGAGTATTTCTATTAAGACATAATCAACAGAAGTGAATGAGTTACAAACTTTCATGTCGGCACGGTTCAGAATTGAGAAACTAAGTTCCTTCCAGCTGGGCCTCCACCACTTCAATCCTCCACCAAAGGAAATCTCATATAAGAGAGACAATGGAGTTCTCAATCAATAAGGGAAGAGCTTGGGGGTTGAACAATGTGTTTAGACTTAAAGGACAAAGGGATGCAGACTCAATGTGAAGTGAATAATTTCTTCAGAGTAACTTCGCTCTCAAAGTTGAATTATTTCTCCTCCTTTCCATAGCTCGGATTTGGCCCATTTATAGCCTTCAAGTGGAACTGAAGGGCCGAGTCGAAACGTTTCCAGTATATGGAAGGCCAAGGATCATCGATCTTGTGACATGACATGGAAACCCGACACCATTTTTTAATTTTGGGCAGATTTCCCGATGTACTCAAGTTGTAGTGGTGCAACCTGCGTATACACATGCTGTAATATAGGTAGGGCGCGTATATGTGAAAAAATCATGTTTTTTGCTCTGGGATTTGCAAAAAGGGACTTCAAGTCTGCATAGGGAAATGGAAAAAGGCCCTCAGTGCAAGATTGCATGGGGTGAGGCAAATCTTGCTATAACATCTCTTGGCACTCCATATCTGCAATCTGAGGGCCTCGAGACATCATCTCCTTACTTATCCCACGGAATGGGGATAACAAGGCCATTAGAAACAACCATTTCATGAATACAGATTTAAGAACAATAACGCCCTAAACAAGCATTTCATGAATTCAGATGACATAACAATAACACTTGCTTAGTAATTTAGGCCACTAGAAACAAGCAGTCCATGAATTCATTATACATAATATAACAATGGCCTGGAAAATAAATCCCCTTGAACAATAACACCTATGTAGAAATTATGACCGATAGAACTAAGCATCTCATGAATTCATATAATAGAGTAAATAAGATTAAATAATAAGATGAATTCATGTAATAGAGTAAATAATAGGCTTGGTAAAGAAGTCTATTATAAATAAGATTTTCATGAATTCTTACCATAGAAAATAATGTCAACATGGTAAATAGAAACCAAAATACCTTGTATTTGTTTGTGCAAAAAGTAGAATTCATCGCAAGGACATTGTCATGCCCATGCCTAACAACTTGCTCCACTTGTCATCTCGTTATTATCCCCACCATGAATGATTCCTAATTTAGTAAGAACACATCCATCTTGTGATTTTCCACCCAATACTAGACGCTAACATAGTCATCCTCATGAATCCAATATTACAGGTCATCAAGCTATTTTCTTTGGTTTAGGACATATATTTTAGTAAAAAATGCATCTCCCCCAACTGCAAGCAAATTGGCATGGGTTTGTTGTAATGCAAACATTTGAACATACTTATTGTGTATCTTAGTTGGAGAAACACCAACAAAAAGGAGAGATCCCACCCAATGTTTTACACATTTTGATAATTGCATGTGATGAAGCCACTATTGGTGTGTAGTTGTAGGATC
>ML793138.1:298891-310862 GCA_009831015.1 Picea engelmannii
GCCCTACACCATGTATGGGTTTGATTTTCCCTTTGATACCATCATCTGAACAGAATCAGACCAAGAAGCTACAGCTATTAGTTTTGCCCGTTCGGGTGACTTTGACTTTGCGTGCCTCATATGGGTCATACTGACTCGGAATCAAGCTTATGATAGCTTGTTGAAGAGCTTGTCCCGATCCATACCATTTGGCAGTGTTGTAATCCTTGAATAGAACAGCTTTGACATGAGGAAGAAATGCCATGGGAAGGCCCACAAATCCCTGAAAACAACCAACTGATACTCTTTCAAGGGCAGAGGCCATATTAACTATGACCCCCGCCACTGTCTTTGATTGGAACTATAGCACCAAGGGGATTTTATGGAGAAGTAACTGTGTAAAACACCATGTTGAGCCCAGAGCAGATTTTTGGGTCAACAGTAAGGAAAACTGTGTTTTTCCACATGATGAGTGTCAGGGGCAATCTATCTAGGACCATTCTAACTATGTAATGCAATTTGCATCCTCTCTTCCTCCTCTCTCAATTAGGATGCTTTTTATTTTTCAAAGGATCTTTAACAACACACCTATAATCATTCGGGGCATAAGAACACAATTGTTTGAAAGCACAAAAGAACTTGTTAAATCTTGGTACTGAAACTACACAACATACAACACGTATTCATACATAACAAATTAAAAGGCTTCACAAAATATTTGGCTTGTAATGTTGACATAACATGAATAACATAAAAATAAAACTATTTGATGGTTTTCAAATAAAAAACAAACCTTCCCAACATGTATCTCTCCATAATGTTGGCATGGAAATCATGAAAAACAAAGAGAAACATGTGTGATAATAACTCTATAATAACAATATATATAGTGTGGGTTCATACATAACACTAAGATTGACAAAGAATAGATTTGACATATATCTATTTTTTTTAAAACCATAATTGGGAGATTTTGTATTAATAAGAATTGCAACAGATTTCATAGAGGGATTACATCAAAGTTTTGATTATGAGTTCCTAAACAAGAACAAAAAAAGTACTAACTACTAACCTATAACAAAGCTTATTTATATATCTAGGAAATACATCCCAATATTTCTTAATGGTATAGATTTTTCAAAATAAACCTAAGATCCTAATAAATTTATAAAACATAAAACTTAACAAAAAGCATGATGATTTGTTGCTTCTTCCATAGGTACGTTCATTGGGTCCAAGTCTTGCTTGAAAATTTTCATATCTTTAGCTAGTTGATACACCATTTCTTCTTCCTTCAACCCGTTATAGTTGGAATTGACTCACTACACTTGATTTGAAGCCCTTGATTGATCTCCCTTACTCAAATTTATGACCATGTTCCTAAGCATGTTGCATTCCGCCTTTAGAAAAATTATTTGATGCTTCTGTTGAACCAAAGTTCCCACAATTGTTGCTATCTAGGTAATAACATGATGTTCATTCTTGTGCATTCTTGTTGTGGCTATGAAGATTGAAGTTCAATTACCTTGTATAGACTCCTCACTATTCCTTAGGACATGCCTAAGCTCCCACAATTATGGGTAATCAATTCAAACTTTTTTATAGTCAAAGCTCCCAATCACTTTTAAGTTCTATGCGATGCCCTTTGCCCAATTTCTTTGGTTCACCTTCAGACCCTAGAAGACCCAATATTGATTTGTTCGAGAGTCAACACTATATAAGCAACTTCCCACCATATTATACCTACTCAAAACCAAAAAGAAATCAAACAGGAAAGACAATCTTCCACCTGGACAAAATATGAGAACACCTATAGAATCCTCATATCCAAAGCTAGAAACAATCCAGATAATTTCAAGCCTTCCTAAGCTTAAATGGGTCTACATATTCACCTTCCAACCCTAGGAGACCCTGAATTTACTCATTCCAAACACTATACTATTTGTGTTGCCATGTAATAGAAAATACCTTCTCAAAATCGAAGATAACTTAGATAGAAAAGCAGAAATCCCCCTGTAGGAGAGACTATAACACAAGTTGAATCCCCAGAGCCAATGTTTGAGACAATCCAGACAAACGCAATCCTCCCTGAATTGGAAGGGGGAAGAAGAGGGGGCTCACGTACAATCCCAATTAAGACTAAAAATATACATGCAACCCCAACCAAACTAATAGAACTCACCAGACATGAAAACTTGATTCTCCACCTTTGAATTATAGATTGAAGAGCCATTATCCCACCTTAACAAGTGAAGTTTCTTTCCATGTATTCAAAATCATGCAAAGGAGTGTCTCGAGTCCCTTCTCATTACTTAACCTATTATACAACTATTCTTCCTTGTTGTGTGTCACGTGAAGACTTCATTGCATGCTACGTGCCTTGGTCCTCATATTAAAATAATCATTGAATGGGTTGTTATAAACAATAACATTGATATTGATGACCCCCACTTTCAGGGATGCAACTTGATTAGAAAAACCATCTGCTAAGTCGTTATTCTCCCGTAACACATGATCAAGTGACTTTGATTGATTCTTGCTTCGCTCAAACTAGCACAAATGCCAATAAATTATCAGTCGGGTTAGTGTTCAATACCATCTGACTTATGATAGCCTTTGAACCTCCCACCACTATCAATGACCGGATGCAAGAATCATTGGCTATCCTTGGGCCTTGCAATAAAACATAGGATTTTGCTTGATTGTTAGATGAAATACCAAGACTACATGCGAACTATGTTTCAATTGTTGTTGAGATTACATACCTTGGGAGGTGTTCCCCATGTGTTTGTGAGCTCCTAAACACATGTGGGAATTACTACGTACTTTGTTCCTTGTACTTTATGTCTAATTTCACTTTGACTTAGGAGATTTAAGTTGAAAGTGAAATTTTGTCATTTATGCCTAAAATGACTATTAATTCATTCTGTGGGTGAATTAGAGACACAAAGTGAACTTAGGGAGCTTAACCCAAAGTGGTTTTTGAGTGAGATTCTTTTGGAGAGATCTCAACCTTTGATTAGATGGGAGATGGGATGATCTCAACCATTCATATCTTAGGTTTCCTTATGGATGTTCAAGAGGGGCGCAAAGGGAAAATAAGAGCTCATTCACTCATTTTCTCACTTGGAGAGTTTGAGAGAGAGCTTGGAGATGAGGTTTGTTGCATGAGGTGAGGCTGGCTTGGGCACATCCTTTCATGTAGAGAGCCATCAGGCTTTGGGCCTTGTTTATTTGTTGAGGAGGGCGAACTTGTTGAGGAGGGCGCATCAGTAGTGGGGAGGTCTTACACTTGTCAGATTGCAGTGGGATCAGTTTCAGAGGGAGGCCACACACTAGTATCAGAGTACTATGGAGGGGTTTTCCATTCAGAGCTCACAGTTAGCATCTGGCTCTGATTCAGTGGATTTGGTAGCATTTATGATGGGTGCACCTTCCTAGGGTGCACCTGCTTCATTTGGACTTGTGTTTCAGCTTGGATCAAGCTGTTATTGTATTAGGTTCATCTATATTTTGTACTTGTTGTATTCCACCATCTATTCTCCTCATATATAGACATATATTCCAAACTGGTTTCCCCCCCCCCCCGGGGGGGGTTTATCCAGGGTCGTGTTGACCAAAAATACCTGTGTGCATTTTCATGTGTGTTAGTGTTTTAGATCTGCTTATTTTCAGTTGTAAAGATCTATAGGCGTGTTACATTTATTTTGGTATGCATGTGCTAACCCTTGGTGACTAAAACTACATGCAAGAGCACCTAAATTGCAAATGTAACCGTAACAAATCAGTAAGAATTTCCTGAACCATTGGCTGTCCTAAAACAACAACAAAACCTTCATTGACAGTTGAAACTTAGAGACAAACCGAGGTGAAAGGCAGACCCAACTGGCAGTTTGATAGGACTTGGAAAATCTTCATGGTATCAGAGTTGAGGTGGCTGATTTTTTAGCAGTTTGGACAACATATGTGTTGGTTGTCATATACATCTTCTTGGCAGATTTTTGTGGACAACCATTGACAGTTTTCAGTGGTTTTTTGTGGGCAGATTTTTGTAGAGGATAGTTGAGCAGTTGTGGACAGTTTTTGTCAGTCTCTTTTCACACCTACGTGGTAGGAGTGAGGCTGATTTGACTCGACCTCTTTTCACACCTATATTGCTAGGAGTGAGGTCAGAATTCACTTGCCTCTTTTCACACTTGTGTTGACAGGAGTGAGGCAACGTTCCTTTGCAGTTTGAGCATCAGTTGGAGTGCAGTTTGGCAGACATGTCAGAATTTCAGATGCGTGTTGAGGATAGGCTAGCTGGGGCTAGCAATTGGTCACCTTGGAAGGTGAGGAGAGTCTTTGTCTTAGAGGACCTCGAACTGTGGGACATAGTTGAGTCGCTTGCTCCAGTCATTCGTGTTACTGCTTTCATCTTGGTGGCATAGTTCAGGAAGAGAAACAACAAGGAAAAGAGGACTATTTGTGATGCAGTACGAGATCATATCATTCCCCATTTTACTGGGAAAGATTATGCGTATGACATGTGGGCATCTCTATGCAAGTTGTATGAGAGCTCTAATGAGAACCAAAAGATGGTTCTACATGACCGACTCAGGGGCATTCACATGCTCAAAGATAAGTCGATTACTTCATTCCTTGTTCACTACACACAGATCAAAGACGAGCTTGGAGCCGTCGGAGAGGTGGTGGACCCTAACTCTTTGGTGAGGACAACTATGAATAGCTTCACCAAACCTTGGGGCCCATTCGTTCGTGGCATTGTTTCCAAGGAGTTCATGCCTACATGGGAGAGGATGTGGGATGACTTCGTCCATGAAAAGACTAGACTTGTAACAGAGGCCTCTGAACAACGATAGTAGCAACAACAACAATCAGGTTAGGGTGATGAGGATATTGCTCTTTGGAAAAAGGGAAAGAAGAAGGTCGGTCGTGGGGGTTGGTAGGGTCCCAAGTTTGGGGCTCCACCACAGGGGGGTGGAGGAGAGAGAAGCAATGGTTAGAAGAGAGATATGAGCAAAGTGAAGTGCTTTGTTTGTAAGAAGATGGGGCACTATGTTGGACAATGTCCCAACAGGAAGAAGAAGAAGGGTGGTACCGCAACTACAATAGAGGAGGCATAGTTTCAAACTGAGTTAGAGAGAGAGTGTGCTTTCCTCGTATGTTGCACTTTAGTTGAGACGACACCCAGTATTTGGTATATTGACAGCGGGGCTTCGAGCCATATGACTGGAGTCAGAGAGCATTTGACTAATCTCAAAGACATCGAGGTTAGGATGGATATTGCTCTTGGAGATGACACCTTGGTTAGAGTTGCTAGGATTGGCACTATTACCTTTCAAAGAGATAGCATGCCACCTATATCGTTCATGGATGTTCTCTATGTCCCTTGGTTGAAGAAGAATTTGATTTCAGTTTCTATCCTCTAGGATAGAGGTCTTGAGGTGACCTTCAGGGGAACCAAGGTACTCATTCATCCTAAGGGGTATTTGCTTGCCTCAGGACAAGTGATTGGAGTGAGGGATGGGAAATTGTTCATATTGCTTTTTCAGCCTCTTCATGCATTGGCAGTGAGCAGCGACAACAACAAACAAACATGTGAGTTATGGCATCGTAGGATGGCCCACCTACATCATGGAGCTATCAGAGGACTGAGAGAGGTTGTGACCAGAGTGCCACAGATCAGTACAAAGCATCAAGATGTTTGCAGAGGGTGTGTGCTTGGTAAGTTTACCAAGGCCTCGTTCCCCAATAGTGACACCAGGTCAGCTGTGATACTAGATTTAGTACACACGAATGTGTGTGGGCCCATTACTCAGAATTGCTTGAGTGGTTGTGAGTACTATCTCACATTCATTTACGATTACTCAAGGAAGACTTGGATCTATTTCCTGAAGGCCAAGAGTGAGGTATTCAAACGGTTCCAAGACTTCAGAGCTCTTGTGGAGAACCAATCTGGAAAGAGGATCAAAGTCTTGCGGTCGGATAATAGGGGTGAGTATTCCTCCAGACAATTCATAGACTTTTATGCCTAGCATGGCATTAGAAGACAGATGATCGTACCATACAACCCTTAGTAGAACGGGGTTGTCGAGAGGAAGAATCGAGCTATCACCGGGGTAGTGAGATCCATGCTGCATGATCAAAGTTTTCCTTTGTACTTATGGGCAGAGGCGAGTGCTACTGCATTTTACCTGGAGAACAGGAGCCCCCACAAGATATTGGGGAAGATGATTCCTTAGGAGGCCTTCACTAGTAGGAGGCCCGGTGTCGAGCACATCAGGATCTTTGGGTGCTTGATCTTTTCTCATGTCCCCTCGGAGAGGAGGACAAAGCTAGACCCCAAAACCCAACAGGGGTTTCTAGTAGGATACTTAGAGGTGTCCAAAGCCTATCGTATCTACATTCCACCACTTAGGAGAGTGGTGGTGAGCAGAGATGTCAGATTTGAGGAGGATAGGGCTTTTCAGAGATCTCTTGAGTCGACAGTCAACGTTGAGAATGATGCCGAGGCACTGATTAATGTCTAAGAGGGAGCACAACCTCAGGTTTTCGGTACACTAGTATCAGGGGTGACATGGTGACCATGCACAGCTTCGGGATCACAATAAGAGCATGTTCAGTTAGAGGGGGCAGAGGCTTCAGGTTCTCAGAGTGTTGAGATGAGTCTTGAGGCAGACACTCTTGGCCAGAGAGACCTTACTTATACATTGACCACTTCAGGGAAGAGGAGACCTATATGGTTTCAGGAGATCTTGAAGGAGGCCAGGGAGAATGTAGGGGAGCCCAAGAGCCAGATCAGAGAGAGTAGACCTCTAGTCAAATTTGGATCATATTTGGCACTAGTGACGAGTATAAGAGATACTGAGCCACAGACATTTGCGCGGGAAGTGGACCAACAGGTCTGGAGAGAGGCCATGGTAGAGGAGTATGAGTCCATTGTGCGCAATGATGTTTGGGAGGTGGTTCCAAGGCCATTGGGGAAGTCAATTGTGACTTCCAAGTGGTTGTACAAAACCATGTATGTTGCAGATGGCAACATAGAGAAATAAAAGGCCCGTTTTGTGGCGCAAGGCTTCTCTTGGATAGAGGGAGTCGACTATGATGAGAAATTCACACCAGTTGCAAGATACACCTCAATCAGGAGCATTATTTCCATAGCGACAGAGATGGGTTGGAGCATTCACCATATGGATGTGAAGACCGCATTTCTGAATGGATTTATAGATGAGGAGGTGTACATTGAGCAACCACGGGGGTTTGAGGTGAGTGAGAGGGAGACTCATGTGTGTCTTTTGAGAAAGGCACTTTATGGTCCGAAGCAAGTTCCCCGAGCTTGGTATTCGTGCATTGATACATACTTTCTTCAGATGGGCTTTTAGAAGAGTGATGTTGATTCTAACCTCTATTACATCATTAGAGATGAGGACATGCTCATTCTCATTTTATAAGTGGATGATTTGTTCATCACTGGAGCCGAGGATCTCATACCTGAGTGCAAGTTGGGACTTGCATCATAGTTTGAGATGACTGATATTGGATTGATGCACTACTTTATGGGTATGGAGGTATGGTGGGAAGAGGGTCACATATTTCTCGAACAGGGGAAGTATGCAGCAGATATTTTGAGTAGATTTCAGATGGAGGACTACAGACCTATGTCTACACCCATGATTACCAACTGAAAGAATCTTAGTGCTTCAGATTGCTAGTTGGTAGATGCCACAGTTTACATGCAGTTGATCTATTCACTCATGTATCTAGTTAACACCAGACTACATATTTGTTTTGCCGTGAACACTCTCAACCAACATATGGTAGAGCCGAGGAGTGTTCACAGGATTGGGGCAAAACACGTTTTGAGGCACATTGCTGGGACAGTTGATTATGGCCTAGAATATATGCAGCAGATATTTTGAGCAGATTTCAGATGGAGGACTATAGACCTATGTCTACACCCATGATTACCAACTGGAAAAAGCTTAGTGCTTCAGATTGCTAGTTGGTAGATTCCACAGTTTACAGGAAGTTGATCTGTTCACTCATGTATCTGGTTAACACCAAACCAGATATTTGTTTTACCATGAACACTCTCAACCAACATATGGTAGAGCAGAGGAGTGTTCACATGATTGGGGAAAAACACGTTTTGAGGTACATTGTTGGGATAGTTGATTATGGCCTAGACTATATTCAACAGATATTTTGAGCAGATTTCAGATGGAGGACTACAAACCTATGTCTACACCCATGATTACCAACTGGAAGAAGATTAGTGCTTCAGATTGCTAGTTGGTAGATGCCACAATTTACAGGCAGTTGATATGTTCACTCATGTATCTGGTTAACACCAGACCAGATATTTGTTTTGTCGTGAACACTCTCAGCCAACATATGGTAGAGCCGAGAAGTGTTGACATGATTGGGGAAAAACACATTTTGAGGTACATTGCTAGGACAATTGATAATGGCCTAGACTATATCAAAGGTGATGGGGTCAGTTTGGTTGGCTACACAGACTCAAACTGGGCAGGATGTGCTACTGACAGAAAAAGCACCTTAGAGTGCTGCTTTGGTTTGGGGTCAGGACTTGTTTCCTGGTTCAACCATAAGCATGAGTCAGTTGCTTTGAGTTCGGCCGAGGTAGAGTACATGGCGACTATTCAGGCCAGTTGCGAAGCCATTTGGCTTCGTAAGATGCTGGTAGGATTGTTTGGTCAGGAGATGCCACCGACCGTCATACACTGTGATAATCAGAGTTGCGTTAAACTCTTTGAGAATCCAGTTTTCCATGACCGGTTGAAGCATATTGAGATCATGTATCACTTCATTCATGATTGGGTTTAGAGAGGCGCAGTTCAGTTGCAGTATATATCGACTGTCGAGCAGGTTGCAGATATACTCATCAAGGCCCTGCCAAGGGGAAAACATGTTTACTTCAGAGACAAGATGGGCTTGGTGAGGAACACCTTCCTCAGTAAGAGGGAGTGTTGAGATTATGTACCTTGGGAGGTGTTCCCCATGCGTTTGTGAGCTCCTAAACACATGTGGGAAGTACTATGTACTTTGTGCCTTATACTTTATGTCTAATTTCACTTTGACTTAGGAGATTTAAGTCAAAAGTGAAATTTTTTCATTTATGCCTAAAATGACTATTAATTCACTTTGTGGGTGAATTAGAGACATAAAGTGAACTTAGGGAACTTAACCCAAAGTGGTTTTTTGAGTGAGATTCTTTTGGAGAGATCTCAACCTTTGATTAGATGGGAGATGGGATGATCTCAACCATTCATATCTTAGGTTTCCTTATGGAGGTTCAAGAGGGGCACAAAGGGCAAAGGAGAGCTCATTCACTCATTTTCTCACTTGGAGAGTTTGAGAGAGATCTTAGAGATGAGGTTTGTTGCATGAGGTGAGGCTAGCTTGGGCACATCCTTTCATGGAGAGAGCCATCAGGCTTTGGGCCTTGTTTATTTGTTGAGGAGCTTCCACAATTGAGGAGGGTGAACTTGTTGAAGAGGGCACATCAGTAGTGGGGAGGTCTTACACTTGTCAGATTGCAGTGGGATCAGTTTCAGAGGGAGTCCACACACCAGTATCATAGTATTGTGGAGGGGTTTTCCATTAAGAGATCACAGTTAGCATATGGCTCAGATTCAGTGGATTTGGTAGCATTTATGAGGGGCACACCTTCCTAGGGCGCACCTGCTTCATTTGGACTTGTGTTCCAACTTGGATCAAGCTGCTATTGTATCAGGTTCATCTATATTTTGTACTTGTTGTATTCCACCATCTATTCTCCTCATATATAGACATATATTCCAAACTGGTTTTCTCGGGGTTTTTTTTTTTAATCCAAGGTCATGTTGACCAAAAATACCTGTGTACATTTTCATGTGTGTTAGTGTTTTAGATTTGCTTATTTTCAGCTGTAAAGATCTCTAGGTGTGTTACATTTATTTTGGTATGCATGTGCTAACCCTTGGTGACTAAAACTACATGCTAGAGCACCTAAATTGCAAATGTAACTGTAACAAATCAACAAGAAGCTCTTGAATTGTTGGTTGTCGTAAAACAACAACAAAACCTTCATTGACAGTTGAAACTTAGAGCCAACTTGAGGTCAAAGACAAACCCAATTGGCATCTTGATAGGACCTAGAAAATATTCAATTGTTCCTTTGGGGCTCATAATGACCCCACCTGTAGCATATATCTAGTTTATAATGCCAATATGGCATAAATTACATGCCTTACATAAAAAGAGGAAAGTATAACATTGATCTCTTGTATTTTTTATAACACACACAAAGAGAGAGAGAGAGAGAGAGAGAGAGAGAGAGAGAGAGAGAGTAACACCCCTATTTCCCCCGGTTTATAAAAATAACTATATTGGCCAAGAACTATGGCAAACTCCAAAATGTGAATATGTGATTTGATGGACCCTGTATAAAGGGTCGATGAATGTAAATAATGTGTGAATATATATGTTGCATGACTGCTGGGAGGGGAATGTGTTGAAAAAGAGACCACGATGGCTGATGAAAGGTGGTGGAAGGCACCTGGAATGGTGGTATTAACTTCCACCAAACCAATACCGTATTGGTCTTTACTAGCTCAAAGACCAAAGCTGCTCTCTAGCCCTGGAATGAATTACTCGCTAGGATGGTAGGTGGGGAGGCTCCTCATGAGTTAATGAGGGGATGGGAGGGTGAACCACCCATCCGTAGAAGCCCCCAGACCTGACCACTGCAGGGGAATTCGCGCCACACGCTACCTTGCAGAACAAAGAAAGAAAGGAAGTGTGGGGGGGGGAGAGAGAGCACAAGAGAGGAATCACAGAAGGAGAACCAAAAAGAAAAACTTCAGAAAATACAGTGAGTCTTGAGCAGAGGAGAAGGAGAGTAACCTTCGTCCTTGAATTTCGATGAGCGGGAAGTAGGAGATTGAGTCTCAAAGCCTCGTGGTCTAGCTCGGGGGTGGTTAGTGGTAAATCCGCTGGGAGTAGTTGAGGCTACGGTTGGGTGGAAACGAGCACCCCTCTCAGTAGTTGCGTTATACCTAGTGTCTTTCTGATAAGTATTTATGTCCTATATCTTAAATTAAATATTCCTGGAATGCATGCTCATGGTTGTATACTCATAAATGGTTCCTGTATAGAAGTGGTTGCCTGGTGTTTTGATCGGAAACGGTGGATGCACGCTTATATTTGTATGGCCATAGTCGGTTTATATATATATATATANGTCTGTTCTTGGGAGATTTGTTCCATTTACTTAACTCCCGCGATGCCCTGGTTGGATTTCCCCGAAGGCACCTCCTTCTAGGAAGGTTCCCTCACCATACAGAGAGGAGTGAGTTCCTTGAAAGGACTACCGTTTTAGTAAGCCCATGAATTTGTTTCATCCCTGTCACCAAAAGTAGCTTAGCGGGGATACCGTTTGATGATTCGGCATTTCAGCACCTGGGAATCCTAAGGGTCAGTTTCCTTGTATTCGCCAGATGCAAAATCCTGATGTGAGAAACCCCGAAATGATAGAGCATGAATAGATTTTGATGTTTCGGCGTTTCGGCACCTGGGAATCCTAAGGGTCAGTTTCCTTGTATTCGCCAAATGCGAAATCTCGATGTGAGAAACCCTGAAATGATAGAGCGTGAATAGATTTTGATGTTTCGGCGTTTCGACACCCGGGAATCCTAAGGGTCAGTTTCCTTGTATTCACCAGATGCGAAATCCCGATGTGAGGAACCCCAAAATGATAGAGCGTGAATAGAGTTTGATGTTTCGGCATTTCGGCACCCAAGAATCCTAAGGGTCAGTTTCCTTGTATTCGCCAGATCCGAAATCCTGATATGAGAAACCCCGAAATGGTATAGCGTGGATAGAATTTGGTGTTCCGGCGTTTCGACACCTGGGATACCCATGGGCAAACCTCTTGTGCTCGCATATCGCGAAATCCCGACTTGCAAAACCCCGAAATGAACTTAGC